>WJEZ01000748.1:6344-23468 GCA_009869925.1 Thalassaphorura encarpata
TGTCCTAGACCTTCAGACCCAATCTTAGCGTTTAAAGATTGGAAAGATTCACTTTTTTATTGTCAACATTTCTCAACCTTCATTCTAAACTCATCTGTTTGCCTGTCACAAATGACAAGATTCTTTTGTCAGTTTTTTGTAAAAAAACAACGGATTTGTCGCATTTTTAAGAGTTTGCCAAGATTTAACCTTCGTTTTAGCCTCTTATCATCTGTGCATCAGTCTAGCGGAAAAGGTCGTCGGAAGACTTTTCTAGGGTATGACGTCACAATGTAAATTCACTTGCTTTGATGACTAACGCGAAGACACGAAAAATAGGCAAGACTATGGAATAGACAAAAATTGCATGTCCGTGTATTCATCTATACAGAAATCGATTCTGGTATTTCCAGCCTGTAATTATTTGCCATTTCCACTCACAGGACAAAATCTTGATTAAAATTCCATTATATGTGATTCATCCAAGTCATTGAACGATGTGTCAAGTTTATGGGCAAAACTGAGATAGCAAACGTAAATCGGTTTGTTATAAATTGCAATATCCACACACACACTACAAAAAAATACATTAGAATGGTTACGCGAAGAGAACCTATGCCATTGTATTTAAAACTCTGTATCTAATTACATCCGCATTTGGGGTCATTGGGCGTTCAAATGCTATTCTCGTTTAATTTATTCTTGCTTCGTTTTGAGCACTTAAAAATGAAGCATTTGGTGACTCATCCTCTAACGAATTGTTATTTTCAAACATTCTTTTGAATATTTTAGTCAAGGGTTGACATTCAAGTTTTGCCAATTTTAATGCCATCTTGATAAAGTCGCTATGGATTTTTTAAGTTCCGTCAGAAATCCTTCGTTCCGCTACTTGTAGTTTTGCGGATGTTTATAGCATTGCCTCTCTTGTGTAAAAATTCATGGTCTTTGCTACTTCCTTTCCTTCTGGCTTGAAAAATGATTCTCGTCAGAGCCATTGACATTCATGAATTTATTAAGTTTTCATAAGCAAAATTGCTACCACCAATTAATTCAGGTATTATTTTTGCCAGGCCAGAAAAGTCAACACTTTTTCGGAATTCGTCTTCATAAACTTAAGGAAAAAGATAAAAAGTTTGTGTTTAACCCGCTGAACTTTGTACGAAACGTGACGTAGATTCGCAAAACTTTTCAACTTCTTGCAGTTTTGCGGATGTTTAGTGCATTGCCTCTCTTGTGTAAAAATTCATGGTCTTTGCTACTTCCTTTCTGGCATGAAAAATTATTCTCGTCATTATGCCATTGACGTTGACATTCAGGAATTTATTAAGTTTTCATAAGCAAAATTGCAACCACCAATTAATTCAGGTACTATTTTTGGCTTGCCAGAAAAGTTAACACTTTTTCGGAATTCGTCTTCATAAACTTAAGGAAAAGATAAAAAGTTTGTGTTTAACCCGCTGAACTTTGTACGAAACGTGACGTAGATTCGCAAAACTTTTCAACTTCTTGCCTCGGGTTAAGATAAACATTTTGTGGGTAAACTGATGGTAGTCAGATGTGTGAATCTTGCATGGATCCATTTGCATTTTAGGTAAATTTCATTTCCTTGCTCTGTCTTGGGAATTGGTCCTGAGAAGCCAAAAAGTTTGCAAAGTTTTATAACCTAGGAAATTCCCCGTGGAATTAAATGAATTTTGTAATCACACTTTTTAATTGTATGTGGCTAGCCACTATTGTAAATTACTTTTGTCGGGGGTTGACGTATATTGTCAATGTGGTTAAAGGAAAAAGTCCAAAAGTCACAAGTCTTAAATTAAAGTTTGCGTATTGTTTGGGTATTTGTGGAATAGGGGAAGAAATTACCAACTCATTCATCTTGTCGACAATTTGGTAGAGAAAATTAGAATAGACTCTAATGATAATTACGAGCTTTTTACATAAATTGAAACAAGGAATCTTAATGTATTTGAATTTATAAACTATCTAGGTCCACCTTGACGTTAGTTTACGAAAGAAGTTGCATAAATGAAAATGCTGTAGCTAAAATATTGGTTAAAAAAAGTCATCTGAGGTTTAGCTAAAGAATATTTTATATACCCCACAAGAAATGATGTGAAAATGGTCATTTCAGAAACTTGTCCTTCTCGAAAGTTAAACACCAGAGATAAATTCATTTCTTAATGAGAGAAAACTTAAGAGTAGGGTGAAAGCTATACACAAATGACTTTCACTACACAACAAAAAGAACTTTCCTCGGAGGAATTATTCAGAGTCTTGGAAATGTCAAGAAGTACCATCTGCAATTTTTTGGGAGAGAATATTAATTTTTCATTCCTTTGCATAACAGTGTAGCTTCCTGGCATTAAATGCTCTTTTGGCACAAGTACGGTAAAGTTGAATGCAAATGTAGTCGTTAATTTCACGAAAAGTGACAAAGTACGAGTGAAAACGAGGACTATAAACATAGCTTTATCCGAGAAAATTTATTTGAATTTTAATACATGGTTTCAACGGCATTAAAAAGCTAATTAAATTTCAACCAACAACTTTCCTCGGAGGAATTATTCAAGAGTCTTGGAAATGTCAAGAAGAACCATCTGCAAACAATTTTTTGGGAGAGAATATTAATTTTTCATTCCTTTGCATAACAGTGTAGCTTCCTGGCATTAAATGCTCTTTTGGCACAAGTACGGTAAAGTTGAATGCAAATGTTTATGGTGTACTGAAGTGAGGGAAACTGGAAAGAACATCAAGTCCATTTGAAGGCATTTTATCGCAAGAGAAACGATAACTTCATTTTTATTGGTTTTCTGTCTTGATGCAAACACAATAGTAGCTAAAGGATAGTGTTATCTTCCACCAGTTCTCTCACGAATGACTTTCTTTTCTGGAATATTTTTTGAATACTTGAAGTCTGCCTGTAAAAATAAATACAAAGAACTTCCTGGGTTATGCTAATGCAGAGTTTTAGTGTTGGAACGAGCCAATATTTGGATGGTTTTTGCATTCAAATTGAAACGCATTTCAACTGACGTTCTTGTGTAAGCAAAACAGCTTCTGGGAGCATTGGTTCCTTTGAAGTTTAAAGGAAATGACGGATGTATTGAGACTTTTGCTTTTACAGTTCATATTTAGACTAAAATCAATCATTTCAATTTTGAATACTTTTTCTAAACCCAAACAACCCGTGAGAATTGTAAATTTTTTGATGTCTAAAATAAAGAATGACTTCATCTAGCCTTGGCCGTCGTGAGAATGTCAATGTCAACCGATTGCATTATTTCTTAACACGTAATGAGTTCCTTTGTGTTAACTCGTTTATAGCCACGTAAGCTTTGTGTGTCCACTACTCGCTCTGACCTAAACCTAACCATGATATTGTTGCGGTTTGCCAAGCATAAACAAGTTGCAAAAACAACCCGTGAGAATTGTAAATTTTTTGATGACTAAAATAAAGAATGACTTCATCTAGCCTTGGCCGTCGTGAGAATGTCAATGTCAACCGATTGCATTATTTCTTAACACGTAATGAGAACTTTGTGTTAGCTAAGACAACTCGTTTATAGCCACGTAAGCTTTGTATGTCCACTACTCGCTCTGACCTAAACCTAACCATGATATTGTTGCGGTTTGCCAAGCATAAACAAGTTTCAAAGATTCTTTTGAACCGGTTTTGATGAATAGTTCATAATCTTATTTAACATTGCTACTAAAGAACAACAGATATTATTTAATTTTCAAACCTTTTTTTGCACAGAAATCTGAATTTAACATGTCTCAATAGAGTGTAAATGACAAAAATGCCCTTTAATTGCCATACATAAAAAATTGAAAAAAAATTGACTAGGAAGTTCAAATATTTGAATGTCAAAAGAAGGATTTGTAACCTAAAAGGACTGACGTTACGTACATAGTGCTCGGGAGTCAGAATTGAATTCTGTGCACGATCTCAGACTCCAAGAAAAAGTCGGATTTGGTTACAGATTACAAAGAGAATTCTGGGCCTTCCAGCATTTCAAAGGATTTCTATCTACCCGATATCTCTCAGGATTAGATAGCCAAGAATTTATTCCGAGCGCGAGCGAGTCTTGAGTTTTTGGTGAATTTTTATTCTTTCATTGGGAATTCTTAGCCTGCGAATTCTGCACTTTAATTACTTGTTCCTTTAAAAAAAGGCAAAGTGCAGTGGGTATAGCCAGGAAATTTGTGCATTGGAATATTTGAATGTCAAAAGAAGGATTTATAACCTAAAAGGACTTATTTGACGTACTGCATAAAGTCAGAATTGAATTCTGTGCACGATCTCAGACTCCAAGAAAAAGTCGGATTTGGTTACCGATTACAAAGAGAATTCTGGGCTCAACCCTTCTAGCATTTCAAAGGATTTCTATCTACCCGATATCTTTTCTCTCAGGATAAAAGATAGTCAAGAATTTATTCCGAGCGGGAGCGAGTCTTGAGTTTTTTGATGAATTTTTATTCTTTCATTGGGAATTCTTAGCCTGCGAATTCTGCACTTTAATTACTTGTTCCTTTAAAAAAAGGCAAAGTGCAGTGGGTATAGCCAGGAAATTTGTGCATTGGTTTTTTTGACTACCGTGAAATGTACAGTTAGGTTAGTTGGCAAGGCGAATTGCAAACGCAGAGGCTTGAAAACGTAACTTCCTGTCTTCACGCAACTCGTGTCTATTAACCCTTACGCTGTAGACAATAGAAAATTCAGCCCACAGTTAACATCCTATGAGCATCCAAGGGTTTTTTTTATTTGCGTACTTGTAGGCATTAGGCTATGTTTTAACTCATTTGGTTATCTAATTTTGTTCTTTTTAATATTTGCGTTTAACGTATTAAGTTTCTCTTACGAAAATGAGTGGTGATAGAATTAACAAATTTTACTATACAATTTCGATCTGAAGGTTAATTTGCAAATGTAGCTACAAAACGAAACAAAAGACTCGCTGTTCGCTATTGTTATTCAATCAACAAATGGACCCAAAGGTTTTTTTTTGCATCAAACCTCAGCACAAAGCCATTCCAATGTTGAGCCCCAAAAAGACTTGTTTTGTGGGGTAAGAATTGACTATGTGACTAATACTCTTGCTGTTCAGGATGGTCATTATAAAATCTGCAGTCTTTGTTACAAGGATTAAAAAAAACAAGCAACATAGTTGAGAGATCCTTTGCATCTGCATCCTTTGTGAATGGACTGGCCTTGGATGTTTTCTGTGAGGGTACATGCAAGGATTTGGGATTTTGTAAGCTTTGCACAGATTTCCTCTGTATATTTTTTACAAATGATGATGCAATGAAGAAAATTTCTATGCATACAATTTTGAACTGAATGCTTTCTCCCTTTGTTATCTTTTAGAGAACTGGAAGGATTCAGCATTACACGTGTGTGTAGCTTACTAATTTTCAACTGATTCTCTAAAAAGTTTGTGAATACCCATTATTGGCCATGATTCAAAAATTCTATTTTTGTAGTTTTGGTCAGAGAAAAAGAATTTTTTTGCTATGTACATTATCACGTTGAGTGCATTTCAAGTACACAAAGTTCAAATGCTTTTTAATTTGACAGGAACAATTGAGCCAGTTTTCTTGTTAGCTACTAAGCCTGTCACTACTTTACCATGACATTTGACTTTTACACATATGCGCCTAAGCCAAGGAAATGTTATTTTGTCAACTCTTGGAAAAGGGAAACCATGTTAAATTTCCTTGTAAGTAATAGGCAAATGATATGGGTCATTTAAGCTTGAGAATCAGGGTCCATATTCTGAAAGGCTTGTAGCCATGCTGTTTAGCAATTCTGCGTAGAGGACAAATTCATCAATAGTTTAACCCTCTCTGACTTTGGCTGTTAGTGCCGTAATGCAAAAGCTACGCCAGAGTTGATAAGAGCCCGGGTCACTTTTCTTTGCGTCTCAGTTGAGTGAGGATTGCTGGAGGAACTAAGGTTTTATGAGACCTCATTTTCAGACTACAAGTGCCAGGGAAAAGTGTTCCAGAGAAGGTAGCAAAAGGATTACACTGTTATAGGCAGGCCATTTTCTGTAGAGACTAAACACGTGAAGTCTTACTCTGTTGCTTTCGCTCGTATCTGGACAAAAAAGATTTCCGTTGAACTGTTTGGATTTTGTCGCTAAAGCTTCATCTGAAATTCCCTTACTTCATATACCCGAATTTAAAAACATTTTACAACCAAACACTAATTTTCTGACTTCCCAACAATTGTGAATGCACAAATGTTCCACTTTTTGAGCCCAAAACCTCAATTTGTATTTCCTCTTTGCACATGAGTTGTTTTTAGATTCTTGTAGTGTATAAAACAAGAGGGAAAAATGTAATTTGCACTATGCAGTAGCAAATTGTAGTCAGCAAATTCGTCATGAGCATTCTTAGCATTCGCTTGCGTTCAGCTCCAAAGATTTTGCCTCTTTCCTTGAGTTTTCTTTCCAAACTTTTTCTTGACTTGACTTGATCGTGATTTCTGATGCGAAGCTGTAATGAGTGTGACGGAAGAAATTGTCAAATGTTGCAATTAATTTAAAAGTAATGCCAGAAATAGACGTCTTAATTCATTAGTCATTTCATATTCTGTGGTTTTGATTGCAAATGCCTAAGCGTCAGGTTCCAAATTGAGCATAGCGGAAAGTCTTTTAGGTAGTTTTTAGCATAATGATGCGACATATTTTTGAGTCTGTCTGTCGAAGATTTCTATTTGCATTGGATCAAAATGGGTTATGCACCCAGGCTTGGAAGTTTTGTGCACAAGTTAAATCACCAAGCTTAAACAGTTTGACATTTGTAGATTCGGTTAGATTTGTACTCATTTTTTGCGCTTCTTGCTCCAAACTGGCTCTCAGATGTAGAACACTTTTTTTTCTTTGACAGTAGCGCAATGACTTGTATTTTTTTGCCTGCAAGCTGTGAGTGTACAGGTGACTGCGGTAGGTTGCAACGGTTTTTCAAAACAATTATTTTTCTCCTGTTTAAATTCTGGTCGTTTTTAAATCCACTCTTCTATTTACATGTAAAGTAGGCTAAAATACAGATCATTTGAATGCACTTGTAAATATTTGGATTTGATCTACTAGTTTTAATATTGGTTTAAATTGTAGTTATTCTTATCAAAATATTTGCAAACTACGTGAGAACATGGCAAAACAACTTTTAGAATTTCCAAGCTCTTTAGCTGCTCAGTACTTTTTCTGCGCACCATACGTAAATCCAAAAGCTGAAAAAGATGGCTCCAGTTCTGAAATGATACATCAATCTCCTGGCTTGAGGAATAAAAAAATTCTTTGCACAGCTAGACTCAGGGAAAATCCGAACAGTTGAATTTGATAGAGTTGAGCGAAAGAACATTTTTGGGATGAAAGATGCGTGCAGTGTGCGTACACACATGCATGATGCATCGATTCATTCTTCATGCAAAAATAGCCTGTGATTCTAACCCAGCCTGAACTCTGAGTGAATTCTAACATGTGTTTCTACCAATTTTTTCATAAGGATGTTGAGTTTTGGGAAGTCTCGTTCACTATAGTATGTTTTTTTAACCGATTAATGTTCAACTCAATTTAATTGCTTCATTTTCAATTTGTTCATGTTGAATTTAAGCGAGAAAGTCCTGCATTTTTGTACACTAGGTGCAAATGACTTTAAATTAGCAAGAAACAAAACTAACAAAAGTCTTGTGTTTTTAAGGCTAAAGAAAAATGTCGTAGTTCTGCCAACGGCAATTGCTACGGTTAATTTAGCACTACTTGCGACAGAAATTTTGTAGCAATTGCAACAAAGGCTTCGTCACGATTTACTAGTGAGAGTGTACTTGCGGCTGTAAAATCCCACCTATTTATTTGAGTTGAACACAATTTTGGCCGTAGATTTCTCTAATGCTGTACTGTCAGAATTCGTGCCACTCAGTTCCTAGAACTTTGCCTTACGTCTATTTGATCTGACCGTTTTAATTTCCGGTTGATTGGAAAGATCGATTGTCTTATTTGGGTCTTGAATTGAAATGAAAATTATTATGTCCGGGATGTGGTCAATTCTAGTGCTAATCTGTAAACTTTTTATTAGCCACCATCTTTACTTTCATTTTGGAGGTCGAGTTTAATTTCCTTTTAGGACGTGAGACACTATGGTTGACAACATTTTTCGAGTTCATTGTAGATTGTGCGTTCCACTTGGTTGTTGTCATTTTTTATCAGACTAATCTCACATCCGCTATGGCCTTGCGCAAATGACGCGAATCTGAGCGTGATGAAATAACGGGTGTAGGATTTAATATTTGTAGCTAAAATAAAAACACTATGGAACAATAAAGGTTCTTTCAGAAAAAAACATTAGGATATTTTATGTTACATCATTTGTGGTCAATTTGCGAATTGTAAACTTGAGTTGATCTCCAGGATTTTCTAGGGTTATAGGCGAGATTCTTTGAAAGAGAAACTTTTTTTTTGTATTGAAAGTCTTTGGGATTGATGTTTTAATTTCCGGTACAATTGTGTAACTTTTGGTTAGCTCGAAGATAGAGTACACTTGGGCAATATAAAGCAGCTGATGNTTGCGAATTGTAAACTTGAGTTGATCTCCAGGATTTTCTAGGGTTATAGGCGAGATTCTTTGAAAGAGAAACTTTTTTTTTGTATTGAAAGTCTTTGGGATTGATGTTTTAATTTCCGGTTTGGTACGAAGATCGAGTACACTTGGGCAATATAAAGCAGCTGATGTTTTTCGTAGTGTGTTTGTCGTGTATATCCCTGACTTATTACGGTCTGTCTTATTTTGAGCAGATTTTTCATAAGATGTTAATTTATGAGATGCCACCAATTTGGAATAAAACAGTGAATGCATGCGAGGTTAAAAAGTCCAATTCTTTCTTAAGAGAAATATAACGTGATAGCATGAGTAATTAGCTGTTCCAATGAACTCACTGGGTAAATAAATTCATTCAAAAATTAACACTTTGAAAAAAGTTGAGATGAATCTAATGTGAAGTCTGGTAAAACATGTGTATTGAATGATGTTTTGGCTTTTATGTCCTTCCATATGCATTACATCATGTTCCAGTCCTTTCAAATTAGCCCCTGGTATAACATAGGCCGGGAGGAAAGGGTGAAAACAAACAGTAAATCTCTTCAATCTGTATCTGCAGTTGTGTAAACTTTTCTGAATGCTAGGGTAAAATTCTGTCTGGAACCTCCAGGGTTGTTGGGAATGCACTATGGATAATTTTCATTTTAAACACTACAGTATGTTAAGGGCATTTGAGAATGAGTGTTAATACAAAAGTTGTAACAAAATCTCTTTGTATTCAAGTCATTGAAAATCAAGCTTTATCATTTGTCAACTTTTCTATGATAAAGCAAAGCAAAAAGTTACCCATTTGACATGCAATTATTTTTGCAATGATTTGTAACCAATTTTTTCATAATTTCCAGCAACAAGACTGAGCGACTACGTCACACACTACGAACCGCTGGACTACAACCCAGAGGAAATCCACTCAAAACATCTAAGAGTCAAAAGATCTGATGACCCACCTGAAGTCCACCTAAAATTCAACGCTCTTTCAAAAAAGTTTCATTTGAGACTGAGGCGAGAGACGAGCGTGTTTAGCCCCAATGTGCAAGTTGATGGGGATGGGATTGAGTCAAACGAGCTGGACATTTCTCATTTGTACAATGGGCAGTTGGAAGGTAAGAGAAAAAGTTTTAAACAATGCAATTGGTGCTAATACCCTAATTTCTGCAGGCATCCCGGATAGCCACGTCTTTGGCTCATTACGCGACGGAGTCTTCGATGGAAAAATCATTACACCAGATGAGACGTTTTACATTGAGAGATCTCACAAGTATCCCGTTTCTAATACAAATTCCAGCCTACACTCTGTGATATATTCAGATCGGGATGTTCACGACCCGTTCGATCATCTGAGAACAGGTAAATGGAAAATCACAATTTAAAAAAAATAAAAAAACTTCCTGTCTTCCAGGCCACTCTAAAGGCTGCGGAATCACAGACGAAGTCATGGAATGGATGGAAAATATCCAAAACTCAGCCCAAGAAAACCTCCCAGAACTCAAACATCCAAAATCAAAACCAATGCATAAAAAGGGACCAACCGCTGAGCAGTTGATTTCCAATTTTCATGATCATGAAAATGACCATTCGTTTAAATATTCAATGCTTGCCAATAATCTCAATCTAACTCATCAATTTCATGAACCACAAATTCGTGGAAGACGTGCGTTGAAATCTGGATTCGGAAATTCAAAAACGACTTGTACTTTGTCAATTCAAACGGATCCACTCCTTTGGAAGCATATTTCGGAGCAGGTTAGTTTTTTTTTTTGTTTTTTTAATATGAATTTTACTAATTTTTTTGTAAACTTGCAGGAACGCACGACAGACGAAAGAAAAATCCGTGAAGAAATTTTAAGCTTAATTGCCCAACACGTGAAAGCCGTGAATCATATCTACTCGAATACTTTGTTCGACGGGAGGGAACAACCTTACAAAAATATTCGGTTTGAAGTTCAAAGAATTAAGGAGCCCAACACGTGAAAGCCGTGAATCATATCTACTCGAATACTTTGTTCGACGGGAGGGAACAACCTTACAAAAATATTCGGTTTGAAGTTCAGAGAATTAAGGTGAAGTTTTGGATTTATTTTTTGCTTTTAGAGTGTAAATGACCAATTCATTTTTTAAACAGATCGACACGGACAAAGCCTGTAAACCAGACTACCGAGGAGAAAAAAATCTTTTTTGCATAGAAAACATTGACGTGAGCAATTTTTTGAATTTGCATTCTCTCACGGATCATCACGTGTTTTGCCTTGCGTATGTATTTACCTATCGAGATTTTACGGGAGGAACTTTGGGACTGGCTTGGGTTGCTTCTGCTTCGGGTAAGTTTCTTTTTTTGGTCATTTTTTAAGGTGAATTTAATAAAATTGTTTTCTATAGGAGCTTCTGGTGGCGTGTGTGAATCTTACAAGACTTATACAGAGACGGTATGTTTATTATAATTTTTGGCGAAATTCTATATACATTTCTTAATTTCCCAGATCGGCGGCGTCTACCAATCCACCCGTCGAAGTCTGAACACGGGAATCATCACATTTGTAAATTACAATTCCCGAGTTCCACCCAAAGTATCTCAACTCACGCTTGCCCATGAGATTGGTCATAATTTTGGGTCGCCGGTAGGTTCAATGCTTTTTTTCATAGAATTTATTTTTATATTAGGTTAGCTCTGAAAATGCCATTTCTAATTTTACATTAGCACGACTACCCAAACAAATGTCGCCCAGGAGGGTCAGACGGAAATTACATCATGTTCGCATCTGCCACAAGTGGAGATCGACCAAACAACTCAAAATTCTCAGAATGTTCAGTCAAAAATATTTCTTCAGTGCTGGACGCCATCATTCAGGATAATAAAAAGGCCAATTGTTTCATAGGTAAAATGCGTTGTAAAATTTAAATGCAAAATGTAAAAATCCAAATTACACAATTCCCAGCCACAAATGGAACTTTTTGTGGAAACAAAATCGTCGAAGAAGGTGAAGAATGTGACTGTGGTTACAACTACGAAGAATGTTTGGAAAAATGTTGCTACCCCAGGCAAATTAGTGAAACGGACAAGTTGAGTAACCCAGAAGCAGCTGGTTGTCATCGAAAACCGGCTGCAAGGTGTAGCCCTAGTGAAGGACCATGTTGTGATGGACGTTCTTGTTCATTTGTTCACTCACACAACCATTTACTTTGCAAACAAGATACAGAATGTAGTTTTGTTTCTTATTGCAATGGCTCAAGTGCACAGTGTCCGAATCCAGCGGCTAGGAAGGATTTGACGGCTTGTAATGATGGGACGCAGGTGGGTTTTTTTTAATTTTTTTTTCAATTTTTGGGTATTTTTGGGATTTTTGGATATATTTTTTTAATTTTTGGGTATATTTTTTTGATTTTTGGGCATTTTTTGAATTTTTGGATATATTTTTTTGATTTTTGGCCCTTCTTTTTCAATTTCTGGTCATTTTTTTCAATTTTGGACCATTTTCTGAATTATTGACCATTTTTTTAATTTCTGGCCCTTTTTTTCAATTTTGGATCATTCTTTGGTACTTATTGCAATGGCTCAAGTGCACAGTGTCCGAATCCAGCGGCTAGGAAGGATTTGACGGCTTGTAATGATGGGACGCAGGTGGGTTTTTTTTCATTTTTTTTTTCAATTTTTGGGTATTTTTGGGATTTTTGGATATATTTTTTTAATTTTTGGTTTTTTTTTAATTTTTGGTCATTTTTTGAATTTTTGGATATATTTTTTTGATTTTTGACCCTTCTTTTACAATTTCTGGTCATTTTTTTCAATTTTGGACCATTTTCTGAATTATTGACCATTTTTTTAATTTCTGGCCCTTTTTTTCAATTTTGGATCATTCTTTGGTCATTTTTTACAATTTTTGGCCATTTTTTTCAAATTTTTGGCCATTTTCTGAATTTTTGTCCATATTCACATCAAAATTCTCAATTCCAGGTCTGCCAAAGTGGTGAATGCCGAGGGTCGATCTGCCTCCGTTTCGGCCTCCAAGAATGTTTCCTCTCCAGCAGCGACAAAAGCGTGGACAAACGAAAACTTTGCGAATTGGCTTGCATGGATCGGAGTGGGAAATGCCAATCCACATCTGCGTTTAACCTTACGGGATTGCCCAGGGGACTTAGCCTCAGGCCTGGGGCACCTTGCGATAATTTTCAGGTAATTTTGGGCATTTTGGGTGTGTAATTTTTGCCCATTTATTTAATTTCTGTCCATAGGGCTACTGTGATGTGTTCCTCAAATGTCGAGCCGTGGACGCAGAAGGTCCACTCGCAAGGCTCAAAAATTTACTTTTCAACAAGGAAACTTTGCTGAGTATTGCTCAGTGGGTGACGGTAAGTGGATTTTTGGATCTCGTGAAATGGTCAATCAATAATAAAATTTCTATATAGGAATTCTGGTGGGCCGTCCTACTAATGGGCGTCGGGTTCATAATCCTAATGGGCTTGTTTATAAAATGCTGTGCGGTTCACACCCCGAGTTCAAATCCCAAGAAAACTCCACATCGGAGAATTGGCGACACTCTGCGAAGGCCGATTAATACGCTGAGGAGACATGTGAGTTACTTTTTTTGATTTTGAAATGTTAATTTCACAACGTAATTTTAAAAATTGTAAATTGTAATTTTACCACTTCCAGCGGAACGCAAACTACAGAGCCGCGAATCCCACACCCCCGACTTCAAATGGCTCTGCGAATCATAGTTCTGCACCTCCGCCTTATTCTGCAGGGCCAAGTGCTCCAAGGGCCCAAGGTGGTCCACCTCATGGGTTTGGTTAGTTTTTAAAATTAAAAGTATTTTTTGGATAGAGCTAATTTTTGCAAGAATTTAACAATAATTTTTGCAATTCTCATAGGCGAAGGACGTGGACCCAATAGGGGAAGAGGTAAGTTGAAATTTTAAATAGAATTTTAAAAAGTTTGTAATAAAATTTTAACATTACAGGTGGCAACCCAAATCGACCAACCAACAACCCACATTCTGGATTTCACAAGTCAGACATTCGCCATGCCCAACATCGCGTTTGATGTCGATGAAATTTAAATCATTCCAAAACCATTCGGCGTATGTTTTTTTTTTGAATATTTTAATTGTGATTCGGAGCAGCGTGGAGCATTTATTTTTCAAACACAGTTCACGACGTGTATAAGTGTGTGCATATAATTTATAGTTGAAGTTTTTATGTCGGATCTCTGGAATGGTTTTTTTACCATGTTTTTTGTTGTAATTCTTGATATTTCTTACGTCACAAAATGAGATTACTCCTGCCCAATTTGGTTTGTCTAGTCTTTTAGTTTTTGTGCTCATTG
Organism: Thalassaphorura encarpata; assembly: GCA_009869925.1. Lineage (NCBI taxonomy): Eukaryota > Metazoa > Arthropoda > Collembola > Poduromorpha > Onychiuridae > Thalassaphorura > Thalassaphorura encarpata. The sequence continues at coordinate 20,245 of WJEZ01000748.1, forward strand.
GTATTTTGTAAAATTACAAAAAATTTGCGACGTGCCAAAAAGACGTTTGTGTCGCAACTTCCCGTTTTTTTCTATCGTGTGGCAATGATGTGAAAAAAAAATAATGTACAAATAAAATCATGTTGAAATGAAGGTTTATTTTTTTAGCACCCAAACAAATTAATCAAAAATCCCCAAAACATCATAATTCCCAAGAACAGATTTCATTAGATTCAAGGGAACCATCTGAGCCAAATCCTCATTTTCCAAAACTAATTTAAAAAGTTGGTCAGAATAACCATTTAGTTGAATCGTTCCGTTTACAAGAGTAGGAAAATTGGTTTTGTTTCCTTTCAAGTTCCAATACACGAGGCGTGGCATTTGTAGACCATGTTTAGTAAATTTGGTCTTAATTTCCTCCAAATTAGTTGAACCAAATGCAAATTCCTTATCGGTCAGCACAAAAATTGTCCGTGGCAGTTCACTCATTTTAATAACCAAATCCAAAATTTTACCCACATCAGTGGAAATTGGCAAATTAATAATTTTCTTAATTTTCTCAGCCAAAGAATCTTCAGATGGAATTTTGCAAATTTCTTCACAACAAATGCAAATCTCATTCCAAGGTGGATTTGAAAATTTCAAGGCAATTAACGTTAGCGCAATTATCAGTGGTTCACCTTCTGACACGTTAGGAATTATTAGGCTATTTCCGATATTTCTGTTTAGCCCCGAAATTAACAAATTCAACTTGTCTTCAAGTTCCAAAATTTCACCCCCATGTTTAATAACCGACAAAATTTCCCCAACAGTTTTCATAAACTCTGAAACTTTTAAACCCTTGCGATTTTTCCCAGCCAAAAAATCCTCAAACCTTTCCTTATCATTTTTCATAAAAAATCCAGAATTCCGTCCAATACACAAACCACTCAATTTCCCATAGTCTAATTCACCCCCTTGTGAAATCAACACTTCCGCAATTCCCTGCCTCAAAGGACTCAAATATTCTTTGTGGTAAATTTTCCTACACAAAAACGCACGAACTGATTCATAGTTTTTTTCCATGCCCAAATCTAAATTTTCAAATTCAACAATCAGATTCCCAATCGTTGTCCCAATTAATGTATATTTATCAAAATGATTTGTGACGGACGGTGCCCATTTGGCAGCTAGTGTCATTTCGTTTTTACCAATTGCTTTTTTATCTTTTATCAATTGCTTCGCGAATATTTCCGCAATTAAAATGTGAAAATATCTGTATTTAACATCAGATTCTAATCTGAACCTTGCGAACTTTAGGGTTATTTTTACCAATTGCTTTTTTATCTTTTATCAATTGCTTCGCGAATATTTCCGCAATTAAAATGTGAAAATATCTGTATTTAACATCAGATTCCAATCTGAACCTTGCGAACTTTAGGGTTAATTCTCTTCGGTCTTTTTTTGGTAGAAATTCAAAGGCACGTTTTAGTTCAAATCCCTTGTCCATTTTTGGAAGGTTTTTTAAAATCAAATTGTTAAACACACGTGTGTTCATCGCATCGTATTTTTCTAATTTCAACTGACCCTTTGCATTTTTTGTCTTGCACCCAGGGTTCAACTGCCTCGCCTTCATTTCAATTTCATTCAATCGCAACTGTCTTCTTTTCCTGGATTTTTCTTTAGCTTTCGGTGAACAGTCGTCTTCAGCTAAATAATAAGGAACTTCCCCATAGAAAAATATCATGAGGAGAAAATGAAGCAAATCCTTCCAGTAGCCAAATGAGGCTAAATGCTCCAAATTATTTGCAAGTGTTTTTGGATGATTTTTGTACAGCCAGTATAAACAAATTTGGTATTGAGCCCGATTTCCTTTTCCTTGTCGACAGTCTCGAAGGTATGCGATTAGTTTTAGAGTGTCCAGGGGGGAACTGGTCCAGCTTTTTGGTAGGTGGGTTAGGAGGTCTGTACATTAGAATTTTGCGTTTGTTAAAATGATCAAAAATTTCAAAAGTTTAACTTTACCATGCCCACGTTCCATAATTCGAACGAAAAAATTTAGTTTGTCGTCCTCTGTAGTTGGTTCTTGGATTTCTGATAAATTTTCTGTCTCTTTTGCAAAAACAATTTCCAAATCATTTTGAGTGAATTTTTGACTGACGATAGATGGGACGGAATAGTCGACCAATTCAGTTGGACGATTTTTATTTGAAGACGGTTCATTTTTATGAGAGTTTGTGGACATTTTTGGTGTGTTCGATCTGTCCAGGAAAATAAAATAGATAAAATCGCTTTCACTTCAAAGGTTTTTTTTGTTCCTTTATCTCCGATTAATACGGCAGTTCCACTTGTTTAAATTTTTTATTTTAATTGTACATAGGTTTAGAAAATTAAAACTGTACCTGTCAATTCTGTCAATCCTTCAATTCTAATGTTAAATTGACAGCTCACACACCCACTAGTTGTACAAAAAAAATGAGAGTCTACAAATTCTCCCGGATATCTTTCCCATCTCTTCAATTAGTCCGCTCTGCGTATCTATGCTTTCTGTATGAAGAGAGTGTGAGAAAAATTCATTTCACACCTGAGAAAAATGGGTTGCTAAAAAGTCTCAAAAATAAAGATTCTTTGAGTGGATGTTAAAAGTTCGTCTATTTCATCCCAAAAATGTGCAATAACAGGTCATTTGATGATAATTTGAAAAAAGGAGTTTCGTTTATGTATTTGAAATCTTAAGCTCACAAAGCAGCCGACTGCCCGCTGTTGAATTCAGGCCAAATGGTTTTAATACCTCGGATAGAATTTGCACAGAAATCCTGATAAGATTGTAAACAAATGTCACGTCGACGTAAAACTTGTTGAACCCATATACCCTTCCACTTTAGCTCGCATTCATTGTTTGTCTAAGGATAGGCCTAAAATTCTTTCTAATTAACGAATCAATGGCAGTCACGACGAATAATACACGCCAGATCTTTCCAACAATAAAAATTGCATAATGTGACGAGTTTTTTAATAGCTGGCCTTGCCACGATACGACTTAATGGACTCTGTCTGCTGCAACAGCAGCATTTAAAAGTATTCGCTGAGCAAGAGCTAAAAGTTATTGTTATTTATCTCAGTGGATTGGTGTTCCATTTATTCCATTTAGCATAGCGTTAATTTTATCTTATCATTCACCCAGTCAAATCCTCGAGGCAAATGTACTTTGTCATATTCAATTTCACATTGTAACCACGATTCTCCAAACGAGGGCAAACGAGTTG
>WJEZ01000749.1:0-23461 GCA_009869925.1 Thalassaphorura encarpata
GAAATCAGTCAGCACTCAATTCCTCAACTACAACTTTATTATTATTTAATCTATTTGATCCATCCAATCTCAATCATTCAGCTCAACTCTTTTCATTCCCATGTACACCGACGTACATTTAATGACAATCTGAACATAGGAGGTAATTTTCTAAATCTATTAGGTATGTCTAGACTTGTCAATTGCAAATGTCGAGATCAATTTGTCCTAAATTCACCGACCCAAAATTCAAAATTTGACATTTACCCTCAACATAATGCAAAAAATTGAATTGAAACTTATTTTGCTACCTTAATTTTCCACCAATATTCCAAGAATTCAATTTCTCATCCAGTAGTCAGCCAGCCGTGATCAGAAATCCAAACTCTGACCTCCCACCACTTTTTAAGATACCACACGTACAGTATTCTTAATTCATAAACATATCACATGTGTGGGAATGACAGCCAAAGCGAACGACTAACTACTCTGAACAAATAAACAGAATCGTAGAGCGCTTTTTAACCACAAAATCCTGAGCAGAGCTTTTGCCTAGAGCAAATTTAGCACATTAGTACTGTACTGTCTGCTTGGCCTTTGCCTTATAAACTAAACTGAGGACAAGACCACATATGTCCATGGCCTGCTCTTCAAATACTTGCAAAGCACATGCACACGTCGTTTCACCACCTAAGGTAGGCAAAGGCAAGCGTTTCGTGTGACTCATTTGCAAAAGTAAAGGAATTGAATGACGGAATACCGTACAAATGTCGGTTCATCCATTGTCGCTCAACTTACTAGCTTCTTCATATTACATCAACTTTGGTGATTACCATGCTAATGTACCCATTGCATTCCATTATTCAATCCTCACTGACTAACCAGACCACATACATAGAGCAAAACTAAACTAATGATTAATTTTTATTTTATCCTAGTCCATATTACATTACACGTGCAAAAATCGTAGTTATTTTCTTAATTTATGCAAAAATTAGTGCCTCTCTTCCAATAATAATTTGACTGTATATGTCATAAGTTACATAGAGAAGAGGATAGTTTAATCACACCATTAATTAACTACTAACTTAACCTAATTGCTCTACACATTTTGGTAATGAGACTGGTGCAATGTGCAATTCAACCCAATTAAATAATCTGACTGATTCCAACTAACCAACCACACAGATGAGGGGTAATGTGTAAACACTTTGTTTTCATTTCCTTCTTTCCAACTCTAATTAAATTTCTGATTAGCCAATACAGATTTAATGGAATGATTCCTTATGGCTTAATTACTCCAGGCCACCAGGCAATAAATTAATTAATGCATGCAGCGGCAAGTAAACCAAATCAAAGGAATTAGGCTAGAGCTCGCTAGTCAAAGTCATAAACCAAAACCAGTTAAACCAGACCAGACCATTCGGTTTTTGACTTGGTTAGTTGAAATATCAAAAGAGTTTTGAGAAAACTTTTGGCGGACGAATCGAGTTTTGGAGTCCGCCCGTCGGGTTTCGGTTTGGTCGTAGTCGTATCGTAATGTTCCAGACCAGCTAGGGAAAAACTTGGGTTGGGTGTGTCTAGGGAGTTGAGGAGGAAAAAGGAAGGAAGTTAGTTGTAAAATGAGCTCCTCATGTCATGTCATGTCATGTCAGTCATGTTAGTTTGAGAATCCATTCCACCGAGACATGAGTACGAGTAAAACTAAGTAAGTAAAAGTCAAGTCAAAAGATAAACCGACTCAAAGGGTTAAGTAAAGGAAGGAAAATCGTGTAAACTAAAAACCTAATAAAGCGTTGGCCCTAATGTCATAGCCAGCGTCACTACTATAGAATCCAGTCATTTTGCATGTGCATAACTCCTGCTTCACTATCACTATCCATTATTATTTTATTACCACGACTAGGACTACTACTAGCTACTGCTCGTAATACTTTGAACTATGACGCCGGCCAAATGAAGAAAATGTCAGACAGGAAGGAGGGATAAGGAACAAAATGATACACAAGGGCTATAACTGCAGCAGAGAGTTAATCTAAATCCTTGGAATTCCTACGCATTCATATTTTAAATTTACTGCAATGCAATGAGCTGTACCAAGTATATCATTCAGCTGACTTCCAGTACATTTAATAAAGTAAGTTTATTTCTCACATCACTACTAAGGAACCAAATTTTTAACACATCCAGTCCCAGTCAGAAGTGTTCTAAAATGGTGACCTCTTGACTAAAAACAGAAAGACAGACCCTTGATCCCTTGTCTTGTCCGTGCCTAAAGCCTAGTATTCGAGTTTGTTATCTCATTCCCAAGAATGACTTGGTCAATGCGGTCAGTCATGTCATTTTCATTACTAATCGTGTATCGTCAACGTCAACCTAACGTCATGTCTTGAATCACTCCTTTCTATGATGCATAATTTATTGTTTCATCATGCCTTCCCTTTTCCTTTCTTTTCAAACACCTACCCATACATGGAGCTTGAGTTTCACTAGCACTAGCAAAGCAAGGACTACCAATACTAAATAATTTATAATCCGGAAAACTATAAAATAAGACTACGATCCTTTCAAAATGTCATCAACCTGTCCATTCCAAACATCTTTCAATATAACAACGAGTCATAAAACTAAAGGCGGGCAAAAAAACTCAGGCTTTGAATGGATTCACATGGAAGATCGTAAAAATCCATCATCATGGCATAAAATCCGCATCCGCATGCTGATGCTCTCCCCATCCCCATGCCGCCTTCCCGTGCCATCTCAATTAGTAAGACAAGACAAGGTGTGTATATATATACTATGAACCAGGCAAGACATCCCGAAGGTGTGAGGTCTTGGTCTTTCATGGTCCATAAATCTTCAACCAATGCAAATTAAAAAAGGTTCCGACGCTACGCTACTAGGTTATACTCAAATTTTAAAAAAAAGTATGTCAATCCTCAAGGTCGTTTTTGTTGGTTTATAGCATACTGAAATTTACTCCTGAATGATAAGAACAAGCATTATTGAATACAGAGTTCAATCCAAGAGCATTAGCTATAAATACCCTAGAGCCAATGACCGTTTCCAAAGTACGGCCTGGATCAAAAGTCTTCGGTCCGTTTGCTAATTTGCAATGAACTATGAAGCAAACATGTTGCTGATTGCCAAATTTCAAAATAATTTTGGACCTATCAATTCATTCTTTTTTGCACAAAACAGACTAGACTAGGCCAGACCAGAAAGAGTGGACAAAATTAGAAATACTGGAATCGTATATTCTGTCCGTGTAATTGTTCTTTCTTGTCGTTCCTCTGTCACTTGTCTACTCCCAGTCCCATTCTTTATTACCATAAATATAGAAACAAAAAACAATTTTATTTGAGTTCATTTCTTCTTTTTATCTAAATATATTTCGACGTTTTTTGTGCCGGGCTATGAACTCTGCTAATGAGAAGGCAATAGAATTTTGGATTCAGCTCTAGCACTTTTAATATGCTCTGTACTTTGTTGGCCTGATAATTAACTATCCTACCCGTGGAACGTACTGGAATAATTTATTAACCCAAAAATTTTGGTTGCACTATGCCACTAGTGCAAATAATGAGTTTGATTTGCAGATTAAATTAAATATCATTCATTCCTGAAATTTTGATCCAAAAGACGGTCAGATGAGACGATGTTAGTCAGCCACAATTTTTCCCAAAAACAAGCAAAATGCCCAAATCAATACCAATATCAACAACACCACGAGGAAAAACTCATAAATTCAAAGTTTTGGCTGGACAAGACGGGTCCGGAACACATTCTTTTCCACTGCCGCAGTTTCCAGTACTTTACAATCGAAATGACGCGGAAGGGGTCAGAGTTCAAATATGTGCAAGAATATTGTTTCCAATCGTAAAATTTGGACACAATCATTCAAAACTTTATAACAATTGACAATGATGGTTTCAGAATAAACTCGGACCTTTTTCCTAACATACTAATACTCATCTAAAAAATACTTTCATGAATCTTTCGTATTTTAGGCAGCCATAGGCATAGGCAATCTTAAATCTTAAAATCCAACTTATACGATCATACTTGACATACGGTATAGTATCGCATTTATTTAAAATTTGACACAGGTCAACCTTAAGCCTTTGCTCTTCGTTATTACTGTGCACCATGTCATTTTATTTCATAAGTGATAAGCAAAACCACATAGCTGTCAAATGACAATTTTAGGTCATTCCCATCCATCTCAATATCGAACAAAGGTAATAATAAGTAACTTAACAATTTTGAACTAAACTGGAACTACTATGAGACATACCTGTGTATATAAGTATGTTTATGTTAATTCTTGGATCCTCGGTCGTGGACGTGGAATGGTTATTAATTACAATGCAAAACACCTAAGCACTCACGCACGGGATGATCATGTCATACGTTAGACTTTTGATTTTATTTTTTCTTTGAAATGGAATGGTCACTTGAACTCTAACTGTTTAACTGTCACCCAAAGTTATTTAATTATGATGATTGTTGGGGGTAGAAGATGGAACGCTACGCTTGGTTTTGTAGGCAAGAAGGAAATGAGTTGGTCGGTTTGAGAAGTAGCAGTGAGGAAGTGAGGATAGGCCCAAACCCAGACTACTGAGGCTAGGGCGATGGGCAAAACGAATACGAACGAATTGGCCGCCCCTCAAGTCAGCGCAACCGTCAAAAACTCCCAACATAGGGTCCCCCCTTGTGACCACCCTATTCTTAACCAGTAACTAACCAACTAACCTAACCATTAACCTAACCCATTCTTGTAACTAACTAACCCTGGCTGCCTAACATTTCATCCATTTAAAGTTGCATTTTAGCGAATAGTAATAAATGTGTTCTTCAAGTTAAATTAAGTCAAAATGGGAAAATTGTATATTGTATAGGCTAGTTAGGCTAACCCAGGTTGACAAATTTTGGCCAGAAAAGTCAAAAGTGTCAAAAAGTTATTTTAAGTCGATAGAGCAAACTTTTCGCTGAGCAAGCCAGCAGCATTAGATATCCGTGTATACATTTGGATCAGAAAATCTCTAAGGTGAATCAAACGATTGCCGTTACCAAATTGGCTAAATTCATTACGGTTTAGTCAGGAATATTCGGTTCGCAATGGTCATCACATAGCTGAGTTAAATAATTTATTCTTTTTATAAATTCTTTTATCAGCAGAATCCTCAACGGACAACTATTCATGCATTTTAGTGAGTGACAATCAGTAAACTTGAATCAGAGGTTGACCTTGTGTCCATTAGTACTTTTCCAATAACCAATATTCAATTTGGTTCGGTCAGAGATATTCGGTCTAAGATCTAAGGGTCTTAGATAATATCAAAATTCTAAGAAATCCTTTGGTCGGTAAAGGATCATTTTTGTTGTCCCAAAAAAAGAAAATGCCACTGACATTATAATTTATTCGATCCGAATCCGATCCCGGCTAAGCTAGGGCTAGGGCTAACTCATTAAGGTAGCAAAGCAATAGCAAGCAAGTGGCTAAATTATATAACGTGCATCATTTGTGGTTTCCAATTTCTCGGTTTGCGGATGGATTTAATTGCCAATCGTCGGAATGTACTAAGGGAGCAATTAATTTGAAACTCAACTACATGACCGTATTAACCATCCAAACGGATCTGCCCGCCGCAAGGCAATAAAGGAAGAACACGATTTACTCATTAATTAATGAAGAAATCGGATATGAATAGGCTGAGTCGAGGAATTGGAGAATTGTGATCATTTCTCAACTCAATTCAGTAGAAAGTACAACAGATATAAAATGAACCTGCTTTACCTTGCCTTTTCCGATTCAATTCTTCGTCAAAGTTTTTGTTTTAATTGGATATGGAATTGTGGAGTGGGCTTATTCATTATGAAGATTATATAAAGCAATTAGTGCAATACTGGGAATTTATTTTTCTGTCTTGTCTTCTAAGATTTCACGTGTGCTTAATGAAATCATTCTATTTGTAACTCTAGCTAGCCAGCTTTCGCGTCTCGACAAAAATTAATCTGATTTTACTTCGGTTTCGGTCTGAAACCTAATTCTAGCCTATTATTTACTAAAATCATTTAATTTGGTGGTAAAAGCGACAGAAACTGTCATTGTATACTACCACAGACAAATTAGTCATAGCCATGGCCATTCCCATGTAAAAAATGTATGCAGCCATTCGCCATATACAAAAATTAATTGCTTGCTGTGTTCTACAAATTAACAACTGAAATTTTTAACCTGGAAATCTTTGATTCCAGTTTTCAGAAGTAGAGTCCAGAGAAAAATGAGAAACCCAAGTAGAACGAGAACTTGAGGTTGAACTTACTCATGCCACGGACGGAGGCGAAAGTGTGAAAGAAGAAAAGTGCTTTTGTACATTGGATTTAGCATTATGTAAGCTAAAGCTATAAGACCAACCACACGTGCTGCGCTGTTTGCTGTTGTGTTTTTGCACTTGATAAAAGTTCAAAAAGTACGGAAAGGAAATGATGGAACGGATCATATTTTCTGTCATGTTTTAACAAGGCATGTTCTAAAATCCTGAACTAAACATGCACTGGACTAGTACAAAATAATCGTAATCAACACACAAGTGATTCCCAAAATCTGAAACGACAATGTCTTCCTCACATAAACCGGGTCCAGCTGAGATTTTGAGAGCCGGACAAAAAGACAAGGATTTTATCGAAAGGATTCAACAAGAATTGACTGAATTGGTCCAGCAAACATTAGGTACTTGTCAAAATCACTATTTTTTATTTATATATACTAGTTTAACTAAAATTGTTCTTAATAATTTAGGTCAAAGATTTTGGCTGCAATGGAGGAATTGGCTGCAGTATTCGTCAAATTTAATTTATTATTCTCTAACGACGTTGTCTGGTTTTCAAACTCTTGGGGAAGAATACACGGGCATTGTACAAGTAGACTCATCCTTAAGACGAATACCAAGTAAAAAGGTAATGTTCCTAGGAAATACTTTATATACGGCATATTTATTTTCTTAAGGATATTGTTTTTCCCCTTATTTCACAGAGAATAGCGATGATGATTCTTCTCCAGACATTTGGAAAAGTTCTTCTGGACCAATTGCTCAGACGGGCCAAGGCTGTTGAAGAACATAGAACAAAGGTCACGACACATACTAACCCCCCGGGTCAAATTATGCAAGGGAATAATTGGATAAGACAACTAGCCGAATCCATCTCCACTGCCATTCCATTTTTGACACAATTCCATTTGACATTATTTTTCTTCAGTGGAACATTTTATCATTTATCCAAGCGACTGGCTGGAATTCATTATGTAAGTTGATGATACCAATTAATCATTTCATAAACATTAGAGAAAGTCAAAAGTCATCATCAATTAGCCTTGTCATCCGATGACTCTACTAAACTTTTGTCTGCTTTTGACTTTTACTTTTTTACTCAAGTCGACAAGTACAAAACTTTTTTAACAAATTTCACCCACGCCTGGCCTGTCTTGATTAACTTACTTAGAATTTAGGTAAAAACGCAGAAGGAAATTATTACCTAAATTTTTAAGCAAAGGAAATGTCATAATTAATTAACAAAGTAAATTATTAATTGTTTGCTCATTGCAGATTTTGGTCCGGAAATGGTTTGGCAATGAGACTCAACAAAGGTTTAAAGTATATCATGTGGCTCAGCGTAATCAATTTATTTTTGACATTGTTTCGTGACACAATGAATACCATTGCGGCTCGACGTGAAAATTCTTCAAGCGATGAAAATATGAAAAATGAGAAAAACAATGGGGTGAGTTAATTTTTTCAATTCAAACAATAAAATTTGTCAGTCTAATACGCAAACATAAAATGACAAATGATATGAGATTTATGAAATTTTGGACATGATCAAAATCAAGTGACAATTTCTTAATCTTAAAAAGTAATTTTTAACTGGTGGCGCAAATGACAATTTTGCATATTTATGTTATTTACATTTATCTGCAATTTCCTGAGTACTCGACTCAAAGTAAATTCATGGTCACTCGTTTGACTCATCAGATGTATTTTTAATATATTTGGGTAAATCTCATAGGAAATGAGCAAGGGGGTAGAAGAACACGAAGACCTTGTCGGGAAGAAGTGCAGCTTATGCCTTGAAGTTCGTCGGAATCCAAGCGTGACCCCTTGTGGTCATCTATTTTGCTGGGATTGTATTTTGGATTGGTTGAGTACAAAACACGAGTGCCCAATCTGCCGAGACATTGTCACCCCTTCTAGAGTTGTTCCCCTTCAAAATTATAAATAAAATTTTATTATGGATGCAAATCCCAAATTAAAAAAATGATTATACACAAAATGTATATTTTCCTAGTCATTTATTCAGGAAATGATATTCAACTGAATTTTTCAACGCTTTGATACCATGCTTCTGTCCGGGCATTTTATCAAGTGATATGATAATACGTGTGAACATAATTTAATCAATAAAAATATTATATGAAAAAACGTGTACTTCTTTTATTAGCTCATATAAAAATTAATAGACTTCTTTAGTAGTGCGTAAAATCCCACGGTTAAACAATACGTCACTTCGTGCGAATTAATTTCTGCGACGGCAAGGGAGGCTCACCCTCCTCACCTTATTAATTTTTCCTGCTAATTTTTTATCCAATAATCCAAATATGCCCAACAAATTTTATTCTTTTGGAACTGGAGTACGTCCAAAACTTTCCTTGTTGCTCAATCCATTTAATTTTAGTTGTTTAGTTCACAAGAACGTGTCATGCAAAAAACCACGGCTAGGAATTCCCTCAGTAGTAAGTGATGGGATAATTGCCAACATCCACTCATTCAACTGCCCCATCCTTGTTACTTGTTGTGATGCATAAAAATATTATTATAAATTATGTGTGGCATTATCAAAATTATAATTGGATAATATACGCTAAAACGTTTGCAAACAATTCTGCCTACGCCCAGCCACGCCATGTGTCTGTGTCTACCGAACCGAAGACGCTTGCTTAAGCTTAAGCTTTGTTTTAACTTGGCGTATGCTAAATAATAGATTAAATTATGACCAACTAACTAGCAGCGTTGATTCTAAGGGATTTATGCAGGATGCACATGTAGGGATTTTAAGGTAGTAGTAGCTGTTAAAGTAAAAGACCCGAAGGTTGGGGGATCTGAGCGAGACGACTCATATAAAAGAATTTTTATCTGGAGAACCATCGGATTCTTTGGTAAATTCTTTAGTTGTTAACAAAAGATTTGCTCCTTGCTGGCTGTGTGTGATCAGGAAATTCCGGTAGACTACTGCTAGTGTAAATTTTAATGAGAAAATAAAAAAAAAACGTTCTACCAAATGTGGAATAAGTTTTTGTGAGTACGATTAATACTAGCTGTACTCTCGTGACGTGAAGATTCGTTGTCTTCTGGAAACTAGGAAATTAATTCTAAAATTTGGATTGTATTTCCTGTGTTGAGTGGATTTGAAGTCGTTTCTCTAATATTTGGATTTAACTCAAGGAAAAATGGTAAGATTCTTTATAAATAAAACATTTTTAATCTATCGCGGAAAGTTACATCAAGAAAACTGAGAAATTTTGTTGTGCTAGTCACTGTTTCGCTCAGGATTTGCCATTATTAGTTCTACAATTATTCTTCTGGCTATTGTTATGGAGCACACAAGGAGTGATCCATTTCATCCGTCCCAGCCCGAAGATCCAATAGATCCAACTGGACGGGGAAGTCCTGGAATTGTCATTGTTTACAATAAAAAAAATGGTAAGGAATTGCAAGAGCAATTATTTATTTTCAATCTCGGCAATGTATGTGATATATGCATGACAATCCTTTAGTTTGCATCATGATAAAGAACTTCCGAGAAATTTTACATACCTTCCTGATAATGGGCAAAATGATTCGACGCATGCAGTTAGAATTGCGTTTAATATAATCGTACGTCAAAGGAGCTACAAATCTTTTGAAAAGCTTATCCATTCCAGATGCACTTCCACATGTACACCTTCCAAAGTAAAAACTTGTCGCCAGTACAGTTTAAAGTCAATTATCGTAAAATCGACCGGTCGATAATAAAGTCCAGTATGCATTTCACCTCTACTAGATAAACAAGTTCAAGATTCGATTTCTCAGAAATTGGGTAAAAATGATCCCCGCATGGGTTTCAATTCTCACAAGACAATCTCACAATAATAATCTTGAACATGACAGTACATCACAGTTGCCTTGCTTTTTTCTCTCAGGCCGTACTTCCTGTGGTCATGTACTCATGATTCCGATAAAAAAACCTTGCACCCTTGCATTGTTGCATTCTTCTGACCCCGCAGGGACAGAAATTTAATTGCCACCAATTAGTCAAATACTTGTCTTGACATAACATCAATGTCTATGGAGCATAAAATTATTTTAGCCCAATCCTTTCATGTTCATTAAAAGGCAGTCTGCATCATTCCAGCCAACTTGACCAGAAAGCCATGTCAATCCATGAATTGACTTTTTCTTATGAATCCGGGTCCAATTATTCTAACATAACGTCAATGTCTATGGAGCATAAAATTATTTTAACCCAATCCTTTCATGTTCATTAGAAGGCAGTCTGCATCATTCCAGCCAACTTGACCAGAAAGCCATGTCAATCCATGAATTGACTTTTTCTTATGAATCCGGGTCCAATTATTCTCCTTAAAAAACCCTAAAGCCGGAAGTTAGAAAAATTTTGACTAAGAAACCCTCGTCGTAAATTTAATTTCAAGAACCACAATATCCGCCTCAGACATCCCATTTCCTATGTCGTGCTCAGATTTGAAATGACCTTTAAGGTTGAGGTTAAGAACAATCATAAATGTCGAATGTCAAATGATCAACTTCCTACGCATCCATCTCTATGGTGGCTGATCAGATCAAAGTCTCGATAAATCTTACAAATTTCACAATAACAATGGGATAAATCCAAACACAATTAAAAGTCCAAAGTAAAAGGAAGACATTTGCATGGTCACTCTTTTTGATTTGACACAACACAAGGCGTGTGTTTTGCTTGCATTTTGCTTTTGCATGCGCCCGACATGGTCCAAAGGATGCGAATGCGTGCAAGTGCAGTGCAGAGCTAATGCAAAATAAACAATGAAAACACACTGACTCCTTAACCCATAGTCAAACTAATCGTAAATGTTTTTTGCCAAAGACAGGAAACTCCGTATCGCACGAATAAGTCTTGAAAAAGCACTTCGAAAATAAATAAAATTACATGTATGACTATTTCAAAGAATTTTTATGACTTATTTCTAACAGAAGGACCAGGGCAAGGGCCAGGAAACGGTTGGTCATCACCAGGTGACTATCCACCATCAGGAAATCGGTACAATGACGAATATCATCACGGAAGACCTCCACCACAATATGGGCCTTATCATTACAAGCACGGAGGATTCAAACCAAGTTGTGCTTCTGGTGGAGACTTTTACTGTCTTTACGATCGAGATTATCCAATGTAATTAAATTCTACTTCCTTACATACTAGGTCACGTCAGGCATTACTTGGAATTTCATACTTTTGATCTAGGGACAAAGTCAAGACTGTCGTCCAGCATTACATTCCCCGTCTCTCAACACTTTATGAGGATTTGAATCATTACACGACGCAAGACTACATTTCTCATGATAATAGCACTCATAATTACAGGTAAGTTTTCAAATTAATTATTAACTACAATTCTACTCTAAAAATCTCGAAATTATTCTAGACACAAAGGAAATTTTATTTGTGAATCGGACGTTTCATATGTACGACCTGGATGGGCTAAAAATTGGAAAGGAGAATGGGTCACGGTCCTCAACACTGATGTTTATCCACAAAGTGTGCGAATTGAAACTTGCAAGTATGTCACAATATTTTATATGGAAGAAAACTCGTATTTTAAACTTTTCAATTCACAGATATCCAAAAAAGAAATGTGAATACATGCCGCCGTGCTATCATTCTTATTGTGTCCAGCGCTACACTTATGTCAAATTGATTTGCTTGGATCCATACAACCCAGATCAGAAACCGACTGTAGATGTGTTTGAAATCCCATCTGCTTGTTCCTGCTTTGTCGAAAATTTTCCATTGTACAAATAAATAAGTTAAAAAATAGAAGGAATTCTTCTAGCTCTTCAGGATATTCCAGAAATTAATTTTCTTAAGCTGTCAATTCTTGTCCTATCCTATCCTGATATGTATGAATGTTTAGGCTTCTCTAACTCTAAATAATTTTCTGTATAATATTTATTAGTTAAATTCATAAACTCAATTCGGTCAACTAATCTGGAAATGCATTAGTAAAACTACCCATTGGATCTAAATTAAATTAAAAAAATTTATGAAACGAAATTGCTGAAAAAGTAAATAAAAATTCATTTCATTGTGAGCTGAGGATTTTTGTAACGTATTTAAATTCATTTATTGAACAAGGCACCAAATCCTTCAATTAGTTGTAACAATAGCAATACAGCAAAGGTGTAAAATATCATAACAGTAATTCATTTATGTAATAACAATATAACAATTTATATAACCGCATTCTTAGTAGACTTAAATATTTTCTGGTTCTCACTCATTTTGTAGTGAAAATCGATAAATCTGAAAGTTTATTTAAGACAAGATGTAAATATATGCGATTTGCGATAAAATGTAAAATTTCGAATGAATATAATTTCTGACAAACGGAAGCTCTGAATCTGACTCAATTATTTGTTGGTTAAAAGTCGTAAAATCAAATAAAAACACAGAAATGTACAATAAAACAAGGAGAAACTTAAAATAATTAATACAAAAAAGATAACCATAAAGTGAGCTGGGCAAATGAGCATAATTGTGATTTGATTTCCTGGTCAGATCAATTTTTGAAATCATAAATATTACAAATAAATTAAACCAAATTTAGTGATAGATAATTTGTACCGTTTTATATGTCGAGGTTTAATATTTTAGAAGATGCAATTTTATAAGAATCAATTAATTTATAAATTAGTTTGTAAAGTTTAAATACGTGGTTTGATTTTTTGGTACATGTTTAGATTATGAACTGAAGAATTGAATGATGAACTCACATGGTTTTGTGTTGAATGAAGTGAATTGAACCTAGGATTCCGTGAACTGGTACAAAATTAAACTAAAACGTAGTTTTGTAATGAAATTTTGTTTAGAAATTATGCCATCCCATTTCTCTAGGAATAAGTCGTGCGATGGGACCCTGTGCGAATTCCCACTTTGGAAGCAATATTCCCAATAAAATATCCGAGTCCTCCTCCACCAGCCCCACCTCCATTCTCATGAGTGCGTCGAGGCGGTGGATGAAGGATTGAACGTTGATAAATGTCGCAGAAACGAGATCGGACACTTTCAAGCCTCAAACGTCTTTTAGACGGGGGCAGGTCCAACGTCTTAAAGCTCTCTCGCGTTGGAGTTGCTTCTTCTGTTGGAGTAGAAGTTAGAGATGAAAATGGATCACCACCACTAAGAGGATCGGCTGTCGGACTCTTTGACGTAAAACAAAGTGGAAGAACTACACCATTGTGCTCAGCAGCAGCAGCATCAGTCTCATTGTTAAGGTTGAGTCCTTCATCCAAGGCTAACCCCAGTTCAACTTCATATTTTAAGTTGTCCCCATTGATTGTCTCAAGGATTCCTTCCTGAGGCTCAATTTCAATAGACTTAGACCCTGGGGACATGAAACGAAAGGCTGGTTTGCATTCACTCGGTGTCAAATCCTCAGCAAGAGTGCAACTGCTCTCGGACCCTTCGATGCATTCAGGTCCATTCCTTAAAATATTTTTTTTAAGTTAGCAATTTGTTCAGGTATTCAAGACGATTTTTTAAACTTACATTGAAATTCTACACCGATTGGAATGTGATGAGGTAGAGCTGGGCTCACTTGATGACAAGGCTTCTCGAAGACTCCCATTTCCATTAATCATTTGCCAGCTAAAACCAAATGATTAAATTAGTAAAAATAAATTAAAAAGTTTTAAAAGTGCAATGACCATACCTTCCAATACTAGCAGAAGAATCTGATTCTAGCCTTGGATGATCCGAGTGATGGTGATGATGATGATGACGTCTTTTTGGCACCGCAACAGGGCTTGTTGTTCCATGTAAACTTCCCATGCTCCTATGTCCATTCCTAGGACTACTTCCATTTTCCCCAATGCTACTTGACGATGGGATTTCAAGGGCCAAAGGTGAAATGGGTATTGCTGTGGTTGAAGACTGAGTATTTGGTGATTGACCAAACTTGTGAACCAAAGGCAATTCAAAATGATATTGAGCACCTGGGCTCTGATTTTGATTTGGCCCTTCATCTAAAAGTGTTGTTGTAGAATTTATCATAGAATTTGTGATGAGGCAAGAATTGCTTAGCGTAGCAGTTTCACTCATGAGGACGATCGCTGGTGGCGTATTATTACTAACAGGTGAGGAAGAACAATGAGTATGAGACAGTCCGACAGCGAGAGTTGAATTATTTTTAAGATTCAGCAAATGTTGAGTCCCTCGACAATCTTCCCAAGAGGAATCATGTGGAACTTGGAAATACGTTGGTGGATTGTCTTGACTTTGGCTACTCTGTGAACTTCCACAAGAGTTAATGCTCCAATTTGAACCTTCTGGGCTAGTGTGGCTCATCCCATCTCCTTCCAAAAGAACTCCTTGTTCAACAAGATGTGAGTCAGAATGGTTTCTAACTCGAGCTAATTGGCTGTGAACTGGTGGAGCTATGAATGCTAAAGTCTCACACCTTTATCGATTTAAAAATTAATAAAAATTAGTTACTGCCCCATAAAGAAGCGAATGATAAAATAAACAAATGAAATCTTACTCCTCTTGAACGCTAAATTCATTGTCACAAATGTACTTGAGAAAATTAAAGCAAAAGTAAAGAATCTCTTCTCCTTTGGTCAGTCTGTCAGCCAAGTTGTGTCCAAATAGGACCCAGTCGTAGGCTAATGTCAGGTACAAAATCTGAAATGAAATTAAAAAATGAGTAAAAAATGCAATAGTAGTTCCAAACTATGCGTAATTATAATAATTGATGGGTAAAATTACCTGATCTACATCCAAAGACTTGTGAATGGCTCCGTCAGCCCACAAGGATAGTCTTAGGAGGGATATAAATAAAGGCGTTCGATCCCAACCGCTGATACAATGTATTAACAATCCACTCTCTCCATCACGTAGGTAAGTGAGCAAAAGTTTCATAGTAATTCTGAGTCAGGAGAACCAAATCCCAATTCTATGTACAAAAATAAAGCAAATATTTAGCATTTAGCACGTATTTACACAAAATCAATCAAATCATAATTAGGACAAGATCATCCTATTTCATACCCGATATTCAGACCATTTGATATTTAACGCTGTAGCAGATGGGTCAGTCGGAATACAAATATCAGCATCCACATGACCTTGATTCCATTCAAACACTAGGCGTTCAGCACAATAGTCATTGTCACGATAGTCCTTGAAAAATTCACAGCCAGGATAAGGCAAGCAAATAATGTTGAAACCAGCATAGCGCTTTTCTTTGTCGACTTTTTCGGAAGACGTCACACTAGTAAATGATAAAATTAAAACATTAGTAATTTTGTACGACGAGTACTCTTGGGCTAAGAATTTTACTTACTTCATTCCAAACTTTACTTTTTTCTTCTCAACCATAAGATCAACGATATGTTCAACTCGAAACGCTTTCAAGAGGCGTTTGTCCTTACTGCGTACACGATTAAACAATTGCCAAGCATCACCTTGAGCTCCATCAGAATCTTCAGAAAGATCCGCATGCTCAACATCAAACTTTGTACTCGGATCCTGAACCAGAGAAAAAATATTCCATGGAGGATCGACCGTACCTACAATTTCAAAGAATGAACGGATTAGTATATAATAATTTAATTAGCAATGACAACACTAAAACTTACAATTCTGGTCCACCCGAAATTGTTGCTGAGCGACAAATATGTTTATTGTTGTATAGAATAACGGAGACGGGGAATCTAGCCCGACATCTTGCCAAACGAGCCTTGCTGCACAGGTCTTTCAGTTTCGTATTCTCTAGCGCACGATTATAACATCGGGCGGATAAGGTATTCCAAGACCCGAAATAATCACCATTTCCATTTCCATTCCCAGTTCCATTTGCATTCCCATTTGTTAATTCCCCAGTCAATGACTTGTGTGTTGAGCCTGTGAGGGATTGTGATGAATCAGTTAATTTCTTCTCCGATTCAAGACAAACCAGTTGACTTGGGTAGTTCAGACTCAACTCTCCACCAGGATTTGGTATAATCTAGAAGAAGGAAAATAATGAAATTAATTTATCAGGTATAAAATTATAGTTCGTCGTGCCGTACATGCAAGTAACCCATTGTCTCAAAATAATCTTAGAAAGCAGATGAAACAGCTTCTAATTCATAAATTGTATTTTTAGGGATTTGCTATTGCAATATACTTACTGTATAGTTGTAATCCATTCCAAAGAGTCGGAGACAACGTTGCATCATAGGTTCGAACTGTAGAATGAGAAAAAATATTATTAAAATTCATTCATGGATTAATAAAGTGCGTGATATATATTTCCGACATAATTGACAATACCCGGTCAGCCCAGTAAATTAAATAAAATATGTTGAAATATTCAATCAAATTAAGTGCATATGTTACGAAATTGTATATGATAAAAATAAACAGTAAATGTTATTTTTTCCATCAAGAGTTGGGCAATCTTTCCAGTGTTTACGCAAAAATATTTTGGATACAAATTTGTTTTTCCTGTATTTACAATAACAATTCCTTATAGCCCATCTGATGATATCTAGTCATCGGAGCACCTAATTAATATGCAAATCCAGTGAAATCTTTTCATACGATTTGTTTACATTCATTTTTATTAATCTAGACGATAGACTATCTACTCTGCACCACACCTTGTAATTTAAGCAAACAAAGGACAATGATGCCGGTCATAAAATAATTGGTTATAATTTAAAGATAGTCGTCTCGTCTGGTCAATCTGCAAAATTCCAGACGAGACAGAATAAAATTAAAATTCGAGTGCAATCAAGTTCATGGTATAATTCAAACAATTTAATTCAGTTAGTTCAAGTTACACCTTACACCTTTCGTCTTTTTGCCACTATAATTATCCAACTCAACCTGTTTTCCTTGGGAAATCAAAATCATAATAAAATAATCCAATAGAGTCCCATTCCCACTCACTAGATTTATTACAGGAGGAAACTAAGTATGGGCGGTTTTTTTGTGGTAGTTACGTACGTACGTACGTAAGCTCACGCACTGCACCCACCATCATCATTCTACGATTCTACAGCACGTGTTTAGATAATGACCTGAATGTCCTGCCTGTAGATGTTGATTGCAAAATACTGCTCCAATATACAAATCCAATAATTAAAGGAGTTTGCATGAAGAAATTTATATGATTTGGATCCAGATTTGACTCGTGAGGCAAATCATTGAACTATCTCTACACGCTACCATGCAATATGCAATCCACACACATGTCGATCATGATAAAATCTTTTTTTGGAGTAGTAACATGTGACCTAGACTTGTTAAATTAAGGTTAAAACTTATACTTAGACTTGCATTCTGTTAAATCCATCACATTCATGAATGGAAAGTTTAGAAATTTTCAGCTTCCAAAATTTCGACAGCAATCATGTACAAATTAATTTAACTTTATTTGACTTCATATATTTATGTCAGATTGGATAGAAAAATTTATTTTATTTATGATGGCATTTTTGTACACAACACACAGACACCGACAAGACAGGAAAAATAATATATCCTACAAATCCTAATTACATGAACAAGAACATGAACCTGATTAGATTAAATAAAACCAACCTAGCACAAAAATAATCAGCTCAAATGTTTATTTACCTAGCGAAAACAATTTTCAAGATATGACGTTAATTCACATAGTTTCTGAATTGTTTTTAGTACTGGAGGTAGACCTAGGCCTTGGCGACTCTGGTCTAGATTTAGCTTGACTGACCTCGATTTTATTCTTTTATCTTAAAGTTAAACTTTGAATATCTGTTATAATTCAAAGTGCAAGGGAAATCAGTTACCAAATTTAAAGAAAAAAATATTGCACATAAAAATGTACAGAAATAGTCCCCCTTATGGGACAAGAACTTATTTTTAATGAATACAACCAAAGTTTTCCTCGTCGACCCTGCGAGGCATATCCAGATTCAGGTCAACTACCTTTAATGCAAACATTCCGACTCCAACGTAATTAGCACCGATTAATAATCATCACCTGACTAAATTAACAATTCTCCTGTCTGTCTGTATTGTCTCTGATCATTATCAAATACCTGACACACACGGGACGGCCCATAAAGTTTTCAAAAATAAATAGACATGGGGTGGGGACAAAATACACATGACAAATTATTAAAAACAAATATACCTACATGAAGATGGGCTGACCGGCAAAATTAGGCAAATAATACTACTAATTTTAATATAATTTATGGCTTGTTTCATGAAGATCTTACCTCTGGATGAGGTTTACTTGCGTTGTAGGTTTGTTTTGCAAAGAATTCCATGAGGGACTTTAGGTCCTGGACCGTGACGAGATTAGCAGTCATCGTAGTTGAGCGATTGACCCCAGCTGCGATATTGGCACTAAATCTTTCTCCTTTTTTGTCCATGATTATAATTTTATTCTCATATGAGCAAAGTCGTGAATGATTTTCAAATTATATTTCGGTAGCCGGTATTCTCAATCAAGCACACATGCACAAGTACACATACACAACAATCCGTTCCGTCAGTCACAGTCACAGTCTTGTTTTACTTCAGCTTGGCTTGTCTTGACCTCTGACCTCTCAAGTTCTCCAACAATTATCACACCTCATCGTCCTAATAAGGGTCGGGGAAAACGAATGATGATTATTTATATTGAGACTCAAAGTCGGACACATAGCGATAGCGACGAGTTAGAATTTTGACAATTGGCAGTGTTAGTACTTGCTGCTTGCTCTTGTCACGTCACGTCACGTCACCACCTGGATTTCCCCAGGTTTGGGGGGGGGGGTAATATTTTGAAAGAACTATTATTGAATTCTTGACCAAAACTACTAATCGAGCAGCATGGATTTTGATTTGAGAGTAAGTGCGGTACGGTCACGACGGTGTGGTCGTGGTCCGGTCTGTGTTCTGCCTTGCCTGCTGCTGCGTGTGCCTGTGCCTGCCCCATGTACGTACATATAAATAAAATATCTCCCCGTGTGGTTTTTTGGTCTTCCTACGTAGTCAGTTCATTTCACTAGATTTGCCATTTGTAGTACAGATCCAAGGCAAAGTGCGTACATAGCAATAGCATAGCATAGCATAGCATGGCATATAAGTCGCCGCTGCCGCATGCATGCATTGCATCTGAGGATGGGAGGTAGTGTAGAAAAAAATTGCGAATTGCGAATGGAATGAGCCATGCAAAACTTGAACAGATCTTTCCACCCTTTTTTAACAACCATTTGCATTTCCATCTCTGCATAGCAATAGCAATAGCATCTCATCTCAGTCGGACTAAATCCCCAAATGACTGATTGACTCGGCGCTTGCTTTAATCCTAAATGTTTGTTTGCTAAGCCAAAGCTAATAGTACACAAAATCCGCATCTACAATTGCAATTTATGTCTCATAGCAGTAGCTGCTGTACAAAGTCTAACTATACCCCAGATCAACTATATCTTTTGGGAACTGACTGAGACCAGATCTCTGGTCGCAATGCTAATGCCAAGTGCTTTCACCAATTTGAAAAATCTAATGGTCACATAATTGAATGAATGTTCTAATGCAATGTCCAGCACGTCATATATTCACAAACACAGGAAGAAGCGATGCGAAACTAAGGGCAATGAAATGAAAGATTTACTTGCCGTTGAGATTCATTGTTTTACATGTTTTTCTTGATTTAACCCAGTTCAGTTGGATGGATGGATGTTTGGAAGTTGGAGTCAATTGGGTGAATGATGACAGCAATTTAAAAGAAACGAATTCAGATTTTGCCGTCCGAGTGGACTCATTTGATTTTGGCGTGCCCGCTTCATTCATGTACAAAGAACAAAGGAAAAAAACGCGGTGAAAAAATGAGTATAAGTAGATGGAAAGATTGAACTGAAAATTTGCACTAGCATTAAAAATTACAAATGCTGCAAAATTCATCAATTGCATTTTAATACCACATTCCAAAATTTTGTCAAAATATGTCCGAAATTTTCTACATCTTAAGTCAACAAAACTACATTCAAAATATTTCACTGTTTTAGTTTTAAAAAAGATTAAAGAATATTCAATCAGAGAGCAAAAGACCTGAACCACCGGTCTTATTTTTCCTGGACAACCTTCCTTCGTTGGGCAATGAGAGACGAGGTATTCCACAGAGGGGACAATTCGGACAATCTGCACCTTCAATTTCATCAGAATCCGAATGATGGGCACAGACTCTGCAGATCCATTCTCCGTTCTTTGGCCGAACAATTAAAGGTTTTCCACTGAACACACAAACTCGAAAAGTATTTTTGCACTCTGAGCAAGTAGATAAGTATTCAGGAATTGAAGTGGAGCATCTGAAAATGAAACAAACAATTTTTTTAAGAAATATAAATTCGGAATTTACAAGAGAGGGTTGTATACTTTGGACATTCTGCCATAATTGATTTTTCATCTGAAGGAGCCACATCACAAAATAAGCTCCATGCCAAGTCCATATAGTCAGGATCAATTGCTTCTAAAATTGTCAAGGCACGTGAGCATTGCTTAAATGCTCCAGTATTTGCAGTTGCAAGAGCCACTAAAGCTGCAACACGTTCTTCCCCTAGGATATCTTGATATTGCCTGTGAAACCCAAGTAATTATTTCCAAGTAATTCTAAAAAATTTGATGATAAAAATAATTAATGTACCATAATTGCAGAGCGCAGCGAGCTGCAGAAGGAAATTTGCCTGTATGCAGATATTTTTGACACAAAATGTAAAAATGAAGAGCCTCTGCTCCACGCCATGGATTCTCCAACATCCAAGTACAAATTTCTCTCGGGGGTTGATATGCTCTTGGAATATACATTTCAAACTGTGCATCGTTTATAACTTCATCATTGCTTCCAAATGCATCTGGTGAGGGCCTTGCCCTCAAAGACCGCTCATGAGCAGAAGTTTTATGACGATTGTGGCTGAATTCAGACGTATCATCGTCAACTCCAATCAATCCGCTTAGCACGAATAATTTTTTGACATAAGGGGCATCAAATTCTTCCGAATCCATCTCTCGAAGTGCAGTCTAGATTAAAAATTCGGAATTAAGAATATCGCAAATTTAAATTCAACAGCGTATCATACCATCACAAGAATTTTTGAAGCTGCAAGTCTGTAGTTTGAGGATTTGAATAGTTGAACCACTTGCATCAGACTTCCACTTTTGAGTAGATATCTGAAAAATCATACGATATTAATATTTTTGGAGTGTTAATGTTTATTTTTGTATTACCGAGCATATTGCAGAAGAACTCGGCTCGCATTGCCAACGCCATACTGCTTTGCAAGATCCATTGCAGTATTCCACTCATTTAATTTTACAGCTACGTCTACAGCCAAATCAGGTCTAGCACAATCCAAATATGCCGCAACCTGTATAATTAAAATTAAAAATGGAAATAAAATTCATTTGAGTTCAAAATTCTTACAGCTTCTTCGCAACGACCCAAGGATGCGAAAACGCCTGCACTTTTCATGATGAGCGGATGATCTTCTGGAAGAGATTTGATCATTCTCTGAAGAGCTCCAAAATCTTCAGTGATCAAATAACTCATAAACATTTGATATAAATCTCCAGCTGCCTCATAGTGTGGTTTGGCTCGTAACCAATCCAATCTCTCAGCATAAAAATCACCCTTGGATAAATGAATTGTTCGAATAATTTTCTCAGATGGACGCTGACGTGGAAAAGTCAATTCTTCAACTTTGTCCCATTCTCCCAACAATTTCCACATTTCAGTTGCCAAATCCCTAAATAAATAAAAAATGAATAATACTGTATTCAACAAAGTTGAAATTTGCTTTACCTTCGATCAGCTTGTAGATACAATTCCTCTGCCAATTCAAATTTTTCAAAGAACGTTGCAACTTCAGCTTTCTGAATTAATTTATTTTGAATATTTCCGACTCGTTTAACGAATTGAATTCCAGCATAATTTTTGCATCGAACAAAGGCTGCTTCTGCAACATTCAGATTGAGTTGACCCAGAGCAGCTCGTGCCAAAAGTCGATATAAATGTGGATGTGGATTATCCTCCACGGCTTCCAATACTTCCATTAACAACGGTGGATCTGCATTCAACATATTTTGAATCCCTCGAAGACTCCGTGTCTCGTATTGTGCAAACATATTCG
This sequence comes from Thalassaphorura encarpata, assembly GCA_009869925.1. Lineage (NCBI taxonomy): Eukaryota > Metazoa > Arthropoda > Collembola > Poduromorpha > Onychiuridae > Thalassaphorura > Thalassaphorura encarpata. The sequence goes on from WJEZ01000749.1 coordinate 22,440, forward strand.
GAGAAACTCTTTCTGGATCTTGCATCAATTCATCCAGTAAAACGGATGTTACTTCCAAATTCTAAGGAATATAATGTCACAGGTCATGTAATTTACCAAATTGTCTTATTCTAAAAACCCCAACGAACCTTGAAGTGCAGAAAATATCCAGAAGAAATATAAGGTTCTTCTGCTTCTCCATTATTGTAAATATACCTGAGGAAATAAATTTATCATTTACGTCCTAGAACTCTCAAGGTATTCTTAAAAATTGACATACATCCGAGTCTTTTCCATTATACACATAAGATTTGGATTATCTTCAGCCCACATGAGATCCCAAACATCTTTTTTCTCCAATTGAACAATTTTGACAGAAGCCGTTCTCATTGCACCTGATGCCAGAGAGCACATACTGACAATCCCATGCTGATCCAACATGGCCAATCTTGACCCATCACAATTCAAATAAATTCTCAAAGGACGTAATGGAATCTTTGAGCGTAGAAACAAATAAATTGAATACTGATAATATGACCGAATGAAAATCCAAATATTCTTACTTCAGCCGTCGTATCCAAAGTACTGATGAATGCCCCATGGGGAAGTAAGTACATTTGAAATTTTCCTGAATCCCTCATAACGACCAATGTATTGTTACTTGCAGCTGCAGCAATAGTTGGATCCTTTGTTGGTTTTTTCAAGTAGTCCATAGATTGCTAGTATAGAAAAATTTCAGATTAGCAGGAGAACTAATTAGATTTGCTTCAATTCCAAACCTCTTTCGAAGGGTCAGTGTCAACTGGGTCCCCAAAAACACTTGCAGCCTCATCAATATGGAAGGCACGCTCACGGCGCATGTTCAAATTCACAGAGCCCAACGCACCCTTCTTTCCAACTGTTAAATTATATCTCCAAATTAAAACAGCATTCGCAGCCACAGAAACAACGGTTGTAGAGGTCAAACACATTGTGTAAGGTTCCATTGTCATGATAGATAAACCTGAAAAATTATTTAAAAATTAGTCACTATATGTATATCG
>WJEZ01000750.1:0-23460 GCA_009869925.1 Thalassaphorura encarpata
TAGGGGTCGGCTGACTAGGCCATCTTCACTCAGGGTGGTCACAAATTCAACAATACATGTCCAGACTTGTCTTTATTTGAATTTTCCAGTATGGTCTCTTGACTCAAATTGAATGCTTACGCTTAGGCTAAGAAACCTAAATTTCAGATTTTTTGATATAGATATATTTTTAGAAAGATAAAATGTTGATCAATCTTGGCGATTTTAGAACAATTTTATAGCCAACTCAGGAGGATATTTCAGTGTTGATTAAGTTGGACAAAAACCGTAGCAATTCTTTCTTTTTCCCTTTGATTGTTCAGTGTTCTATCCATTTTCATACAAAAATTCCGACAACTACGCTGCTGGCTAGAAAATCGTGTGATAAAAGCTGGAACTTAAACTTTTTGTCCTAGGGTTTCGTATATGCTTCTTCCATCCTCCAGAATTGATTTTTAAGCTAGAATTTTCGACATATGAGGAAGTTTATTGAAACGACTAGCTTTAGATCATTATCTCTGATCTTCTTCAGATTCAGGTAGATATAATTTTCCGTTTTGACAATTTAAAATCATAGCTAGCTAGTTCTAGCTAGCAGTCTATCTAATATATACATTTGCTCCATAGTTCGATTTTAGAGTGAGTTAATTTTCAAGACTGTGCTATACGTTAGTAATTACGTTGCATTACAATTCTTTTAATTTCATTCTAAAGTTAAGTGGGAATTTCTATGGAGGACCCTTGACTACGTAATATTTACGTTGGGAGGGGTTGAGTAAATGCCGGTTGTGAACGGATGGGATTGGTGCTTTCGAATCCGTGCCGTGCTTAAGCTTTGGCTCTATGGAGATTTCATACACAACAAAAAATATTGTAAAAGTATTTATGGACACTACCTCATCATGGGGAACGTGAGATCATGATAAACCAAACAGACATATTGCATTATTGCATAACCCTTTGAGATGAGGCCTGGGCCTGACTTGGCTCGTATCGAGGGAGAAGTCTGAAAAACAATGACATGTGGACGCCCGAACGTTTTTTATAGATCATAGGTCGTAAAAAGTGTTAATTTCTTCAAGGGGGAAGAAGGAAAAGGAAACCGAAGACTTGATTATGTTATGTGCGGGTGGGCGGATGAACAAGATGGATAATTCAGGCATCCTTATTCAACTCGTGCACTCTACCCTTGCTTAATAAATAATTAATCAATCCTTATTAAAGGAGTGCCCATTTCTACGCCCATATATATCTCACAGAGTGGAAGGAAAATACAGATTTGGATTGGAACTTGCATGCTTCCCTAAGTACAGTATCTGTGACAAAATTACAAATTACTGCATTGCTTGTATTTTAATTCATTTTTTTAAATCTTTGAGGGTTTTGGATTAGATAAGTGTTTCTGCTTAAACAATTCAGAAGCTTCCGGTGTGAAATTGTGGTTAGGTCTTCATTCAATTTACCTCAAAGCCACAGAATTTTTTTTACTTGATACTTTATTGCTAATTTATTTGTTAGCTCTCCATTCATTCTATTAAGTGTAAGTAACTTTGTCTCTAACAAGCTTTCACCCATTTACGTCTAATGCGTGCAAAAATCACACAATTTCTGAAACCTAGTGACACAAACACATTCTCAAGTCGCAGTGGCAGTGGCATGCACAAATGACATTTGTTTTGCTTTCACTACCTTTGTCTGCCATTGCCATTGCGTGCAAGTTTTCTGTACTATTAAAGCAATGTTCCTTTGGATCGGTTGAATGAATTCCCATTTTAACACTAGATTCCATGGAAGATTGAATGGAAAAATTGTCCTAAGGCAATCTCCTGCTTGTCAAATCGTCTGCTGTCATTTTAAGCCCAGCATCTGCATCTCTCTAATTTGCCTTGGTCCTGGTTCTTCATCTCCTCTTGGTTGAATTCTTCTTCTGTCGTGTGAAATTGAATGAAACTGAAAGGGTTGGATGGATAGCTCAAGTCCCAACAGAGTTTCACTTCATCTTTGGGGAACAACATTCATTTCTTGTTTTTTAAATGCTGCAAAGGCTGCTGGCTTAGCAGCAAGCAATGCTCCGAGTTTCAAGGGCAGTCAGTTTCGGGTTGATTGACTTTCATACACAAGCCTTGCACTTAAACTTGGGACTAAAACTCTTACTTTCTTTCCATGCGTTATAACATAAGATAAGGCAGCCAAGATTTTGTTCTGTCACGACTAAACTAAAGTTGAATTTAAAAAACAAATATAACAACAAAAGGCGTTCATAAAAGGAGTACAGAAAAAGAACTCTCGGTTGTGTCAGTTATTTTGGAATTGTAGTTGAGACAGTTAGAAAAATGAACTCTGTGATTACATTTGTACTTATTTTATTAATTGCTGGGATCTCAACTGGAGAAAATTTCTTTTCCTTCAAAGGAAAAGATATTAAAGGAAATGATGTGGATTTCTCCGAATTCAAGGGAAAGGTAATCCATAATTTTATTTACAAAACTAAAGTGAACAGATCGGATTATAATTTAAAGAAAAACAACGTTGTAAGTTTTGAAGGCTTTGGAATAGAAACTCCAAACGTAGTTAATAGTGTGAAATAAAAAACAGTACAAACATTGGAACTTTTTTGCCAATGACAAGTTGTAGATAATTTAAGACACTAATAAACGATTTTAGATCATATATTACTCATAAAGCAATTAGCAGTAATTTGACATGTGCTTTATAAGACTAGGGCTAAAATATTTTCTGCAAAAATACTTTCATATTGCAACTGAATGAAATATATCAAAATTGATACTGGCTCAAATAATTACCAATAGAAAATTATTACTGAATTTCTAATTTTGAATTCCTTGACTATATTCCAGGTAACCCTTGTCGTAAATTCAGCTTCCCAATGTTCTCAAACAGAGCCTCATTTAAAAGCACTGAAGAGACTGCATGACATTCTATCCTTTGGAAAATCCTTCAATGTCGTCACATTCCCCTCAAATGATTTTGGAGAACAGGAACCCTGGGAGGAACCTGAAATTGAAGAATATTATCGAAGGCCATTTCAAGGTTGAATTTCCAATCATGCAAAAGACTAAAGTAATTGGGGAGGAACGATCGGATCTATGGTCTTGGATTGGAAGTAAGTCAATGCAAAATATTCGTATTTCCAGTTCGTGATGCTTATAAGGAATGTTTTAATATTTTAGAAACCGCCACTCCTCCAAATTGGAATTTTCACAAATATTTAGTCAATGGAAAAGGAGAAATTGTAAAGAATTGGCCAGCTGAGACAAGTGTTGAGACTATTTTTGATAACGTCAAAGATCTTGTTGACGCTACTTTGACAGAAAAAGGCCAAGATAAAATCAAGATTGATGAACCATTTGTGGAAGACAGAGATGAACTATAAACTAATTATAAAACTGAATCCGACTTGTTTAAAAGTAACTGAGCATAAGAGTAAATAAAACAAATTATCTGTTTGTCAAATAAATCGGAATTACTTTTTGACTGGATCTTAATTATTTTCTCACTACAAACTTGAACAAATGATTGGTAGGTTCAACTCCTAAGACATTCCTATTTAGAAGAAATGCTACGCTGAAGTAACTTTTATTTTCCCATCCGTGTTCATTTATTTTCATTTTATTACGTAATTTATGAATTAAGTAACGTTATGTTTCGGCAGGCTACTTCTCTGAATTTTCCCAGGCGTGTGTGTAGGTAGACCTCTCCAGTCTAGTTGAGCCACTGGATAAAAATCTCGACTCTACCAACTAGTTAGGCAGCCTAACCATTTATTCAGTATCCATGTGTTCTCCGTCTTTTCCTTCGTTGATTTGATCATTGCATGTCTGACTGAATCTAATGCCTCAGCTATAAGCCCTGTTCTGTGAGCATGAATATCAATCAGAGTTAAGTTAGACTTAGAGAACCAGAACCAAAACCTGTCTTTATAGTAGTAGTAAACCACACAGACGGCAATGCAGATAAACTAACTGTGTATCCAGCTGTATAACCACTTGGGCACAATTAAGATATTCTAAAACTCCAGTCAGTCAGTCGTACCATTTGTATTCAAACCACACTCGTGTGTACTCTAAATATTCACAAAAAGAACTCAAAAAAGAAAAGAGAATGAGCATTAACATTTCAAGCTTATGCAGTAATTAAAAAAGGTAAAAGTTAACTTTACAGATTAGTGCAGAAAGGGATTGTCAGTGGCCAACAAGGCAAGTGTATTACGTTAGTTCTGGAATTTAGTAAAATTGAAATTAGCTCATCAGGCCAGGACAATGATAAATCAAGACATATTAGTTTCTGTCGGCTACATCTCTGCAACATGCTTACTCTCTCAAATTGTCCGAACTAGTTTAAAGAATAGATTTTCGACCAAAGATTTCTTAGGAATTCTACTGGCAGAATTTGTGGCCATGTTCGAACTGTGTGCCACTTGTTATGAAGGCGGAGTCGGTAATACTAAAAATTTATATATGCAACTGAATAATGTAATTGTTCCACTTCATTCGGTATAAAATATTTTTTACAGTTTTGCAATATCATGGAATATTGCCATTCTTCTACATTCTATTTGCTCTGTGTCTTTGGCGTTCCTACAAGTGGGAAAATGTCAATGCTTGCCCCTACTCGTATTTTGAGGAATGGCTAAATGGGAACTTAGGAGCAATTTCTGTCATAATGATTTCTTTGGCTCAAATTATTGGAGGATCTATTGTGTACAGTTACTATACAAAATTCCTCTGGTCCTTTGAAGTAATAGATGCTCATAAAGGGCTATTTAGTCTGGATTGCAGTTCTCACGTTCAGGTACGACATGATCAAAATAAATTGCATTTGCATATGCTGGATGTAATTTGAATTTGATTCATTTCAGGCGTCTCCACTTTATGCTTCATTTATTGAAGCATTTGGAGTTTTCGTGATTTTATTAACTGCAAAAGCATTTTCGGCTGCTACAAATTCAAGAATGCTTTGTAATATTGTGATTTCGTTCGTCGTTAGTTGCTTTGTCGTCGGAGGTAAGAATTTCAGCAAACTGAACTTGAAATATTGAAATACTAATTAAATCTATTGTTGTTTTCAGCACTTGGAATATCGGGAGGATATTTTAACCCAGCTCTGGCGTCTCTACTACAATATGGTTGCAATGATGCGACTTTTATGCAACAATTTATCGTTTACTGGTTGTCCAATATCATGGGAACAATTGCTGCTCATCATGCATGGAATTATGCCCAAGGACACTCTACCCTTAAGACTGTGGTTGGCTCTGACGATTCCAAGAAACTAAAACGTGGATAAATATTAAAATAAAATATAAGAAAATTACAAACATTTATTATTGGAGAGAGACTAGGCTATAGATGACAGTTATTTTCTTGAAGAAATCGTAATATTGCAAATAGTAAGTCTTAATGGAAATTAGGAAATAGTGAAGAAAATAATCAAATTGTTAAATATATTGACCAGCTGATTCCTCATAAAAATCACACATTATTATGTAGTACATTCACGATTTTTTCTGCTAAATTTTTAAATTCTAATCTTAAGCCATAGAATTTTGACCAAGTCATTCCCGCAGCATTTTGTGTAGACGGAAGCACGACAGACCTAGTTCTGGAGTCTGGAGTACTGGAGGGAACTTGAGACATATTTTTTGCCTCGAAAATAGGTCATACAGTGAAACTGAAAGAAAAAATAGGGCATCCTATTCTAGTTCCGAAACTGCGGATATCTGTAGTTCTGTACTTTCATTGGGGCTTAGGCTTATAAAGAAGTGTCTTCCACATTAGGCGTGTCGAGTCCAGCCTCCAGCGGTAGTGCGCAAAAAATTCTAGATATAAGAAAATATCTTTTATATGGATTCCAAAAACTTTGCATAATAATATTGATCTCAGTTTAAATTCTCGTGATAACAAAAGGAAATAATTCTTTCAACATGTCAATGCGGAAGCCAACGTTTTTATTGCTCAGGTCAGTCAAGTGCGAACCAGTCTTGGACAAGACGAACCAAATATTTCATGCAGGCGATTGTGTTTTTGGAACTTTCAATGTCGTATCTGTCCCAAGAGCAATGCCAGAGATCAATTGGTACTTTTTAGCAAGCATCATATATTGAAAATTGTAGTCATCTTAGATAATACATAATCTCTATAAGACTTTTATAGAGATTATCTAAGGTAGTCATGATATTCCTTAATGAACTTCGCAGGAATTTTTCTGGAATTCTTTGGGGAAATTTTAGTGAACGATGTTTTCAAAGGCAGACGTGAAGAGAAACGGATCGTACAATTCGAAAAGCTTATTCTCGGAAGCGGTTAGAAATTAATATTCATCCTGACCTTAGATTTTCTAGCTCTGAATTTGTTTATATTTTTCCAGAAGTTGGAACAATTGGACCGCTCAAAATCGGAGCATATAGGTTTGACTTTGTAATTCCCGAAATTTTTCCAAGTACATACGGATATGGTGGACTCGGATGGATCAAGTACCATGTCAAATTTGGAATTAGAACAGCGATACCTTATACGAGGTGAGAAACAAGTTTTTCTCTTGTACATGACCGAAAACGAAACTTTCTCTTAAGTAGCTTAACCAAAAACTTGAATATTTTACTTTAAGGGTCTCTCTGAAGGTTCCTGAACTTTTCGCTACTTGTAGTACTTTTACTTTTGATAACTGCATGAATGAATTATTGATACTTCCTAAAACTGTAACTCAATGGAAGAATCATGACTCACAAATGAAGCCAATGTTAATGCAAAAACATATTTCTTCTGGGGCGATGCGCGGTGGTAACCTTGTTGTTTCTTTTTCCACAACGCAAAAATGTTATGGACCAGGAGACAATATTGGATTCGAAGTGAAAGTAGAAAATAATGGAGGAAACAATATAAAGAAAATCGAGATTCAATTACAACAGGTAATTCATATATTTCCGTATAATTAAATATTCAAACAGTTATAGCGTAAAAATGCTCGCAGATTGTATCACACAACTACGATCATCCGTTAATGGAGAAAATTATAATTCAAACGAATGCACAAGGTCCCAGTGTTCCCTTTGATTCAACCAAAATCTGGAATGGCGAACTCAAAATTCCTTGCAATATTCAACCATCTCTTGAGGATTATTCCGTTCTTAAATCTCTCAAATTATATGATTTTCAGTACTGCTTGCGTGTAAGCAACTCAATAATTATAGACAACCAGAAACATTCTACTTAAAATTTTATTCTGTCCAAATTCCAAATTATTATAGATAATTTTGAAAACATCTGGAAGTCTCATGTCACAAATTTGTGAAGTGTTTCCAATACGAATTGGTTATCCGTTAAAACGATCACCTCGATTGCCCGACGGAAAGCAGTTTACAGTCTATCGTTGAACAACCTCAGCGATTTGGTGATGATGAAGTGGGGGAGTGCCGGGGCCGGGAGTTACCATTACCATTAGCACAGCCGCTACAACCTCAGCGATTTAATGAAAGAAGAATTTCGATGGCCAGCGTGACTCCATCTTTGCCAAACTATGAGGAGGCCATTGGCAAATCGGAATCTGGTACTAGTAACATTAGAAAAGTTTTTGTCTGAGAGATGTTTTTGAAATGTCGTTATCATTCCATGTATATTTACCATCGTACAGCTGTCTGGACTTGAGCTTGGATCAGGTCCAGAACTTGAACAGTACTGAATGAAGTTCCTTTACTTATACCTGGTATAACGAAGACGTGAGTAGAACGTTGGCCTCTAATGCGCTGCTTGCAAATAAACTAGACTAACGTTCCATATTTGCTAGCTTCTATGCATCTTGACTTTTAAATTAATCATATTTTTTCAGAGAGTCGACTCCAGGCAGGTATGGAGTCGACTCTTTGTTCTGAATTCTTGAAGCTGGAATCGAAGTCAATCGAATCCGGATTCATACGGNGTTCCATATTTGCTAGCTTCTATGCATCTTGACTTTTAAATTAATCATATTTTTTCAGAGAGTCGACTCCAGGCAGGTATGGAGTCGACTCTTTGTTCTGAATTCTTGAAGCTGGAATCGGAGTCAATTGAATCCGGATTCATACGGAGTACTAGTGCAAATTGTTCGCTTTATTCATTGGAATCTCAATTTTTTAAAAATGAATTTGCCTTTCTATGCTTGGTGATAAAATTGACAATAATTGAAGGGGAAATAAATTACTTTTTATTTATTATTCTTGTGAGCATCCGTTCTCGTTACTTTTATTTTAGAAGTCTCCAGCATTTATGTTGGTCAGTTCAGTATCCGTGGCTCGACAAATCATAGCCAAAGTAATAGAATAAGTTTAACTTAAGCGATTAAAATACGTTTTGACCTTCAAATTATTAAAATTATTTCAGAGTTGAGGACATATTCTGGTTCTGATACTTGCTTCTAACAAATCCATAAATAACAAAAAATCAAAAATATTTTAAACATTCGAGATACGGCAATGACGAATGATAATTAATCTTTTAGAGACTTTTCGTAAGACGTTTCAAAATTTACATGTATTAATTACTGCATTATCGCTTAATAATGCGACGTTGTTTGAATTGTTCCGTTGTAATTATTGGCATAACAAGAGACAAAATCAGTGTTAGGGATGCCCTGATTTCCACGTTCATTACATTGTTGCTCCTTGCCGGAGCCGGGTTCAGTATAATCGTCACAAGGGTCAACGTCGTGATGATGATGATGATGGTGGTGGTGATGGTGATGGTGTGGGTGGTGTGGATGTGGATGCGGAAGGCAAACTGGCCCATCATCGCATGCGGGGTCAACGTAGCATGGAAACGTATTATCTGGAATCTGGGACGCCATCACCGTTGCATATAAATATGCATTTCTTGTGCGATCATCGTCATTACTGCTACTACTACTACTTGACAGTCTTCTTGTATGATGCTTCTGCTTCTTTTTTTGCAGTGGAACTTTTGGAGCTTTGTATTTGTTCATAGGTTTGGTCGGTTTGCAAACCAAAGTAAGATTATCTTCCAGTTTACATTCATCATCGTCTTCATTTCGTTTTTGGAAATGAAGTTGAATGTCTTCCTGAAGTCCACTTGAAGGGTTAACAAATACAAGTAGCCCATCAGAATTTTTCCTTACATCCGTCCGGAAATTAAAAATTGTGGGCAATTAAAATCTTCCAACGATCCACATATTGACGATTTTTTCTTGAACCGTGCCAATTATGACTAATGGTAACAGGGAGATATCCAACCATGGCTTTGGACTCAGCTTTTGAAATGTATGTTAATTTCAAAAATACAGCACGAGATTGATCCATGATCATTTGCTTGTACTCTGGATTAAGCTCACGCTCAATTGCATTTGACACACGATCAAGGAGTGAAAATGCAAAATGTAAATCTCCAGATCCAACAATGTCATACTCGGGTAATCCATTCATATCACAGAAGGCACTTTTTGACATGGCCCATCCATAGCCGGGATGTGGATACCATTCATCGTATCTGGATTGATCAATCGGTTTATCATGCACGACAGAATATCCAAATGAGTAGTCCGATCTCAAAACTTGATTTTGTGGGCCAAGAAACTCTGCTTTTTTGAACATTTGGACCACTGTGTATTTTTGCAACTCTGAAATAGTTTGGTCAACCCAATTTTTTGAATGGAAATAAATATCAGCATCCAACCAACAAACCCATTTTGCATGAGGAGGTAGACGTGAAACAGCAATGTTGATCAAATTCTCCTTAATCCAATACACAGATTCAGATTTAAGTTGAATGTGCAATGGGTGATCTGAACGCGTCACTTGGAATTGATGTTGACCCAGGGATGGGAAAATACATTCAATTGTAATCAATTGAGCTCCACTCTCTTGCATATGTTGAGCAAAACGATGATACAAATCATAGCGTTTTTGATATGACACTGGATTAAAAATGGCAGTGATGACAAAGAAACATTCATTTTTTGTATGACCAGTTCGATAATAGGTTTCACGTGGAGCTTGTTCTAATTCGTCCACATCAAATGACGTCTGTTTACCGAAACAACAAAGGGGTGAAGACATTTTTAGAATTTTGATGGATTACGTTAATTTTTTGGCACTGGTTGAAATGAAATTCGTGGTGGGACAACTCGTAGCCAATTATCGTACAATGGCACCTGGGTCAAATTCAATCCTATAAATATACAAAATAAAAAAATTTGTTAATGAGGTAATCCAAGCTAGTAATGTAAACTCAATACCGGCCAGTAAAATCTAGAGGTGAATAAAACTTAATTTCCTGAGGAAGCTAGCAAGGAAAGTTTTTAAAAATTAATTTAATAGCAATTTAGTTATATTTTCCTTTTCCTACGTATTAATATGCATAAGAAATACTATTTTTTGGTGGAAATCCTAAACTTTGCTTAAACTGACTCCTTATACCACTGAAATAATTATCCATATACTTATACTTAAAGTTTCAAATTTTCTTACGTGTCAATTGATTTCCAGTCAACCCAGTATGGTATAGTTAAAACCAAAACCTTTAATTTATCTTCACTTGGAGTTTGCACTGTACTCCATGAAGTTCATTAAACTGACTGAGCCTTCTCATGTGTAGTTTGCAATTTTATATACACTATGCCGACTTGCCGTCTACGCAGAATTACAAACGCGAGCTGCAAATACATTACATTAATGTTTTATCGTTAACGCACGTTACGCTAGCACAAATTCTGCGACAAGTTACGCCGTAGTGTTCCCATGAATTAACCTGGATTTGAATAACAAAAGAGAAGAGTGACGAAACACGAAACCAGGGATTTTTTGTGCACTGCATCAATTTGTTTGTTTTAACTGATATACGTCATGGCCATATACCCTATACTGTACTGAACGCCTATCCCGTGTAAAAAGATGGACTGGCCAGTTCTACATATATTTCTCATATCATTCCTGCAGATAGTTGGTTTTTTAACCCGTTCTCTTTAACAGAACATAAGCATGCAGCAGGCCAGAGCTGACGTCAATAATTCTGGACTAATGGATGCACAATGTGTACTAGGAATTACTTCAATTTCTAAACAAATCACACGCTATTGTATATTTAACGCTTCCTTTTTTTTATGTATTTGACAAATTGACACATGACGGCTTTTTCCTGTACATAAATTAGATTTGACGTTTTCGCATCGTTTACAAAATTGACGTATGAGTCATTAGGATTAATTAACTTTGGTCAGAATAGAATGAGATGATATGAAGATTATGTGACCATGACGAATGAGGCTATGACTTATGCCCGACGCAGAGAAATAATTAATCCTGCACATCCGCTGTTTACCATTGAATCGACTGCAACAAACAACACTTCAATTGAGCTTGATATTTGCAATTATTGTATCAAGAAGCATCGCGTCATATGCAAAATGTACGGGAAAAGAAGTCTTACCGTTAGTTATGAATGAAGTTAGCCGTTTAGCTTAACAAATGCTTAAAATTAAATCTGTACTGTAAAATCCTATCGGTATTGCACAAGCAATGAAAAAATAAGTATTTATTTCAACGAGGACTAAAGATTTTACGATGTCATAATTTTCTCTCCAACTTAACGAACTTACAGTTTGCTGAGTCAGTAACTTTTTTATTGTCAATTTTGAAATAATTTATGTCTACTCATCTTTCATTAATTTTATAGTAGAATATATCCCAAAATGTCAATGTTGAATTCTAAAATTATTCTTACGCTATGCAATTGCAATGTGCAATCGTTTAAATAACAACTAGGATCGAGTCTGGCTGATTGAGGATTTCCCTATTTCCTTTTGATTTTTGTAGTTTAAATATAAACACCTCTCTATCCATCCCTTCAAAGCCTAAACTTGTCAACAAGTTCAAGGATTTTTGACCTGAACAAAATTTTACTTTCGACCTCGAGTCTCCCTCAACCTTCAATGAGGTAGACGACCTGCCCTTCCTTTGTTATGACGTAAGAATAAGTGGACCTTTATGTATTGCAACAAAAGGGAAGAAGTCTAAATAAAGCTGAAAACGAACACCTTAAAAAACCCCAAATGAGAATTTCTTTCCCGTGCATGGGTTTATATTATGAATTCTTCCAGCACTTGAGCACTTCCTATAAATAAAAATCCTACTAGGTTACTTTTATCTCACTCACTTTTCTTAAGACGTCGATCGTCCAGTTCTGTGTGCTGTTATTCCATCTTCAAGCTTCATTTTTTGGCGTTAATCAGTACTAAAATGTTACAAAATCTTTTAATAGTTCTACTGATAGGTGCGGCGACTTTGTCGCAAATTACTGGACAAGGACCACCACAGGTATGATCGAATTAATCCCAAAAATTTCATAAAATCTCACATTGCCTCATCGGTAAGCTAATACATTGATTAAATCCAGGGTGGATACACATACGGACTGATAGGTTATACAAATAAGAGATGCTTGACGGTCAATGGAGGTTCGATGAAAGACAAAGCCGTCGTTGACCAGTGGACTTGCTACAATCAGGACAATCAATTGTGGACTATGAAAAGACCGGTAATTAATACTAATCAGAACTAGGTCTAGGTCAATTTATTAAAGAGCACAATCTTGATTAATTATTTCAGAATGGATACTCTAATCCCAACATTTTCCAGTATGTGAACAAGAGAAGTGGGAAATGTTTGACTGCTGGGGGTCTTGACAATGGATCTCCAGTCTATCAGGATGCATGTCTCACAATATTGCCTTATAATCAGATGTGGACCGTGGATTTTAATTCCAATCTTCCTTTGAATGGCACTTTCTTTGCAGGGGTATGCTAAAACTTTTAATTTTAGCAAAACTTTCATCTATTTTTTCATGTTTTCATTCTTGCTCCAAATCAATTAAGCCTTCTAACAGTAATAAATTGATTAATTTATTATAGCAATCGCCTTATTACCGGATTACCGGAGTAGGAGTAAAATGCTTGACGTACGATGGGGATAACCAAGGAGCCAGAATGTACATCAACGATTGCAGCTACTTGTTCAAGAATCAATACTATTTCCTTCTATCCATATATTTAAGCAAATGAAGCAATAAGAATGTCAAAATAATTCTGACTTGTACAACAACTGCATGTCACACTACACTCATGAAAAATCAACTGAGCGTGTCAACCTTTCTTAAATTAAAATGATTTTAACTTGATTTTAACTTACAATTTTCTAAACTTTTTAACGTATTACGATATTTTCTTAAAATAGCACAAACTTGTGTAATTGTGGCCTTGTGGCAATACGGAAAGTCGAAATTCAATAAAATAAGTTATTTGTATTACAAAATTATTATTCTCGAAAGCTACCTTGTGAATCGAATTTTAAAAGCTGCGAAATGGAATACCGCGATTGTCCGATTTTGAATTTCAAATTAGGAATCTTAATTAGTTTTGGGTTGGGAAAAAAGAAGATTGAAGTTCTTCTGAGGGAAAAGGCTTCCTTCCTGAACCAAGCCACAAAAATTTTTGAGTTTTAGATCGTCTGAATTATCGTTTTTTTTTTGCACAAACAGGTAAAATATATCATAAGAACGTAATAGTAACACAACAATTTCTTTGATAAAAGTGTCTTTAACATTTTTACGCGCATATAATTTTATTTTCTGCTATTCTCCTCTATAGACCTTCCTGAACCAAGCCACAAAAATTTTTGAGTTTTAGATCGTCTGAATTATCGTTTTTTTTTGCACAAACAGGTAAACTATATCATAAGAACGTAATAGTAACACAACAATTTTTTCAAAGAAATAAAAGTGTCTTTGACATTTTTACGAGCATATAATTTTATTTTCTGCTATTCTCCTCTGCTCAGATACCAGAAGGTCAGTAGACAGTCGAATTGACTAATCGGATGGAATGGCATTGCTTGGAAAGTTTCTGATATAAACACTGATTTACTCTTGTCTGTCTTGAATTAACTGCAAAACAATAACCACCGGCCTGATCGATGTCGTCGAAATTCCGCTATAAACAAGGACTGATAAAAGCCAGGTATGAAGATGTAAAATATCAGCGGAAAGTTAATTAGATGTAAACATCAGCTAATTATTTTATTCATTTTAGAACCCCACAACCACAACCCGCTCATCTATCCCAAGCAGTGCCCACAACTGCTGCTCAAAAAGACACAAAAAGTTCAGGTTCAGGCGAGGATAGCTCGGAACCGGCAGAATCCGCCAGAGATACTACCGTAAAATCGAGCACTGATCAGCCAAGCAGGAGTAACACTCGCAGTAACCGAAATTCTAGAGCCCAAAGCAATAAATCTGGAAAGCCTCAGCCTTATGTCGCAAAGCGCCCAGCTGATGAAGTGCGAGAACTTTTAGATGACGTGAGCTATGACCCTGATCGTTCAAAATTAAGGAAACGAAGTCAAAAATCCACTTCTGGAGGTGGCAGAGTTGTTATTGAAGAGACAAGAAATTCCTGCTGGTCACCAGCTCCTTATGCAGCGTTTAAGCTGTTAGTTTCGTCCCGGTTTGCAGCTGCCCTTTGGACAACTATATCAGATTGTGATGAAACGTACAATTACTGGGAACCGGTGAGAAAATAATAGACTACATTGGCTAGAGGTTTGCATGCAGTTTATCGAACATGAATTACATAAACTTATTTTCATTTTAGGCACATTACCTTTTATACGGAAAAGGATTCCAAACCTGGGAATATTCTCCAGAATATGCCTTGCGGTCATACACGTACATTCTAATTCACGCAGTGCCAGCAAAGCTTTATGATTTCTTCCTTAGTCCAAACCCGTTGTTGATTTTCTTTTTTATAAGATGTCTTCTTGCATTTGTATCTGCCCTGACGGAGCTCTTTCTGTATCGGTAAGCAAAGCACAGGTTTAATTTTATTTATATACAGATGCTTATGCGAAACGATGACTTTATTGTTTGTTTTGCTATTGTTAGGGCGGTTCGGCGGTATTTTGGAGGAAATATTGCACGCATTGCTCTAGTCACCTCTCTCTTTGCACCTGGAATGTTCATCTCATCATCGGCGTTTCTTCCGTCCGCCTTCTCCTCGTAAATATACAATGAAAATAAAAAATATTTTGTCTTTATGATGGACGAAATTTTGAAATATTGATTATTCTCCTTCTGCAGATACATGACCGCATTGGCCATCGGAGCCTGGCTGGAAGAACTGTACGAATTATCCATTCTAGTAGTTGCAGTTTCAGCATTGCTAAGTTGGCCGTTCGCAGCTCTGACTGGGTTGGTATTTGTACTGTAGTTTTAGGAAAATTCTTATTTTATTTAGTTCTAAATTTATTTTTCATCTATAAGGGCATTGATTGCATTTGACATTGTTGTTCTTCAACGAAAAATTCGTCTCTTCCTGACCTGGTATTTAGTTTTACATTTATTTTTCCTTTAAAAGGGCATTGATTGCATTTGACATTGTTGTTCTTCAACGAAAAATTCGTCTCTTCGTGACCTGGTCTGTCATTTCACTCGTCATAGTTCTGGTAAGTTAAAATTGTAAAATATATTTTATTCGAAAATCCAGTGGAATGAAAACAAGTCGAAAATACACAATAATTTATTATTATCCTTCAGGCTCCAATAGTCGCGATTGACTCAAACCATTATGGAAAACTTGTCATTGCACCACTCAACATAGTCAAATACAATATTTTCTCCTCCAAAGGCCCTGACTTGTATGGCACTGAGCCTTGGTCATACTACATGATAAATGGAATTTTGAACTTTAATATAATTTTCATTCTTGCAATGATGTCTCCATTGTTCCTCCTCATAAGCTGGAAATTAATCGGACGTGGAACGATTGCAGTGTACGAGAAACTTGTGGTTCTTGGGACTATGCTGATTTGGTTGTTTGTATTTATATTGCAGCCCCATAAGGTAAGTGGAACAATAAATAATTAAATTTGAATAATTTTATTGGGGTGCCAAGACCTTCATGTTTCACTTTTGTACGTTTTCAGGAAGAGAGGTTTTTGTTTCCAATATTTCCACTTATACCTATTTGTGGAGCGATCGGGTTGGACTCTATTCTGAATGCCATTGAATCGACGTATCGGAAAATTCTACAGCTTTCGTTAAAATCAATCCAACCGATACTCAAATCGTTAAGGAAATGTGATACGAGCCAGACGAAAAACATTGTCACACTTGCCATTGTGGTTGCTGCCAGTGTTATTGGTTGTTCCCGAATGGTTGCTTTACACTATGGTAAGTTGGAATATTCTTGTTGTTTATTGTATGGGGTAAGGATTATATTTTCTTTTTTTCCAGGATACCGTGCTCCATTTGATGTTTACTTCAATTTGCATCGAGAAGCCGCCTTTGCCAAATTAGAGGCAGAGGATTCAAGCCGAGAATTTGTTCTTTGCTATGGGAAAGAATGGTATCGATTTCCCACATCTTTCTTTCTACCAAATCAGAAATGGTCCGTGAGATTTATCCAATCAGAATTTAAAGGTCAGCTTCCAAACTTGTACCCTCTGGGTGACCCTGAGGGCACCAAACGAATTCCTCAACACATGAATGACATGAATACCGAAGAGCCAACCAGATATGTAAGTACAGTTAAAAATATTGACTTTTGATAGTATAAAATATAATTAAATGTTTTACTTTTGACAAAAAGGTTCCAGTATCTGATTGTGATTTCCTCGTTGATACATTTTCCTTGGACGGTAGTGGAGTATCACCACTTGAGCCAAATTATGCAGCTTCAAAAGACTGGGGCATTATATCTGAGCAAGAATTTTTAAATGCAAAGAAATCCTCAGCGTATCTTTAGAGCGTTTTACATTCCATTCATATCGGCCGAGTATACGGTTTATGATCGCTATGTCCTTCTAAAAAGCCAAATACCCAAACCGAAGAAAAAAAGTGCCACTAAACGCTCTAGTAAAATTCCACCAAGGGCTGAATCAAATGATGATTTTGATTTAGATGATGATTTCTAAGAAGTACCCATGAAAAAAATGGTCAATCTTGGTGTTAATCCAATCCAATGAATGTTAGTTGTTAAGTCGTCTTGTGCATTTATTCCTTGTTAAACGAGACTGGAGAAGAAATGAGCGAAGGATGAAAAATAAATATAATTGTGATCGTGATATTAAAACTTCATATTTCTTCACTTTCTGTCTATTCATTGAAAAATCCTTACAGACAATTCCCAGAATTTCCATGTGGCATTTATTCATTTGTCCACACAAGGTTTTATTATTCATACTATAATTACAACTGACTGTATTACTACGATTCCACCGTCTTGCCATGAATCTGGCAAAGATTGACAACGACAACTCGACGAAACTCCAGAAACGCTGCTTAGGAGCCGAACATTGCTCTTGTTCCGTACTTTGGTGGATTTCGTTGAGCTTCCGACGGTGGTAAATCTGGCAGTGCATCCGGATAAACTGGATAAGGTTCTGGGGCAGGCTTTGGTCTATTAGTGTTATGAACCCTTGTCTCACAGAAATATCCATAGTCTGGACGTTCCATGTTCAATTTTTCCTTCATGCAAGTTTCGAAAATAGCTTGAGTCTTTCTGCAGTATCTGAAAGATCTGTCACAACTAGATCTATCAATGCAGACAGCATAGTTTGCAAATTCTTCAGCACAATTCTTCTTGACTTGGCGAAAAAAGTTTAGAGCACAGTTCGTGACTTGTTTTCCTTCCCCGATACATTTTCTAGGATCTCTCTCTTCCGTACGGCATAACATAAATTCGTTATTAGCAACTTCGCATTGCTTTCCTACGAAAAAGGCTCCAGCACGAAGGAAGCTTGTGCTCAAATCAATCTCTTGGACCGTAAGCTCTTCTTCGGTCGGAAGATAAGTATCCTTCGTTATAACCATCCTTCTGTTGTTGACCTTACCACCGTCTTAACTTCACTCCTAAAAAATATGACACAAATATTTACAGGCTCATCATGAGTAAAATTCTTGCTTACCTTGAGCAATGTCTGCAACACTTCTGACTTCTTGCGATGACCCAGGCTGGTGACCCGACGTGACCCCAATTCTACAATCTCCAGAATATTTTGTCCGTACGAAGTCCTTAAAATCGGACGGCACCGCTCATTTGCAGATAATCTTCTCGTGCCCATAGATCTTCGGTCTCAATGTTTGGTACAGTCTGCAGTGCATTTTGCAATCTTATCTCATAAATATGCAATAATATTCTAAACATGCAATTGTTAGCAAAATACGCAACTTGTTCATGAATCATTATCCAATTTTAGTTAGTTTTGGTGGATAAAAAATAATTTGCAATCGAAGATTAGGGCGGAACCACGGAGCATGGCCCAAGAACCGTGAATAAAAAAAATTCTCGTGTTTGTCTCATGTTTCTCATGCATGCGGGAAACACTCAACATTTGCACATTCAGAATCCACTCGAGATTTGCGTGTTTGGCTACATTTCAAATAGCAAGATTCATTCAAGATCAAATCAATTTCTCTTCCTTTGATTGTGATTATATAATAATCGTAATCAAAATCCTAGGGGAAGAGTTTGAAGAATTCAATAAATAAATACGATACAAGACACGATGACGAGTGAGACGAGTCCTGCTAAAGCTAAAAATGTGGGTCAAGGGACTCAAAAAGGCAAGGGAATGGCAGTCCTCACCTCTGGAGGAGATTCTCAAGGTTAAACTTAAACATTACTACTGTATTTACAGACAAATCAAAATTGGAATGATTAATTAACTTTTCTAAGTGATAAAAAATGAAATCTTTGTGATATGATGAAATATTTCATCACGATCAGGCCAGTCATACAATGCCACGATTCGAAGATTTTAGTTTGATCTTAGATCAGTTTTGATTAAAATAAAAATATTTATGACAAGTTAGAAGGTGATATGGATTTGACTGTAATTTACTTGCCTAAGTATTTTCGCCTTGCCGATATGAAGTTTGGGATGTAAAATTGCATTTTTCATTTTGATTTTTGTAGGGATGAATGCTGCTACTCGTGCAGTCGTTCGAGTTGGATTGTACACCGGATGTAAAGTCTACTTTATTCGAGAAGGTTATCAAGGAATGGTGGATGGAGGTGACCAAATCGAGGAAGCCACCTGGCCATCCGTTTCGGGCATCATTCACAGGGTAATATTTCTATAATTTAACTATTTGCTAGCAAACCTCAAGCTCAACTGATCATTCATTTTACTGTGTTTTAGGGTGGAACTGTGATCGGATCAGCTCGATGCAAGGATTTTATGGTTCGAGAAGGAAGATTGAAGGCTGCGAAGAATTTAATTGACAAGGGCATAACAAATTTAGTCATCATTGGTGGAGATGGTTCCTTGACTGGTGCTAATCTTTTCCGTCAAGAGTGGTCTTCCTTGCTGGATGAACTTGTTTCCAAATCTGCAATAACTGCTGATGATAGAGTAAAATATGGACATCTTAATGTCGTTGGATTAGTTGGTTCAATTGATAATGATTTTTGTGGAACGGATATGACAATAGGTAATTGAAATATGCAATGATAGGTTTATTCATTAAAAATTTCTAAAATTGTACTGTTATATTGATAGGGACGGATTCAGCACTTCATCGAATTATTGAAGCCGTCGATGCTATTGTTTCTACAGCTATGTCACATCAACGTACTTTTATTCTTGAGGTTATGGGTCGCCACTGCGGGTAAGCTGATTCATTTTCTGGTAGCAACACAGAATTTGTCGAGTAAATCTAGTGTGCATATTGCATAAATTCATCGTTTCATACACACGGCTCAATAACTTTACCTAAGCTAGCTTTGGCAACTCAAATTTCTTTGATTTTCGGTTAAAGTTACTTAGCTGTGGTGGGAGCTGCGACTACGGAAGCTACATTTGTTTTCATACCCGAGAGTCCACCACCGGACGATTGGCCGACAAAATTATGTCTAAAACTTGAAGAGGCAAGGAAAACTTGAGCTGTTTCGAAATTCCGATCCAGTATTTTTTGATTTTCTGAAAGTTGGTATGAGTGGGTAGCCCACATCCCATTTTGCTTGCGCATCTTGACCTAATCCATCATTAGTTTAATTAGTATTCGTAGAAATTACCTGAACTGCATTAATTCTTAGGTTCAGGCTTCGTCGTATCCATCCTATCAGTTTAATTATTTTTTGGTTGAGCGTTTCTTACTTACTGGTTTTAAGAAATTTTAATTTAGTTGCGTTAATTCCTAACTAAGACTGATTTGTGTTCAGAGGTTTACGGTAATATTCTTTTGGTTTTTTGTGCTTTTTTCTTTTTACACTAACATTTCCCCATATTTAGGTACCTTGCCTTAGTTGGTGCACTTGCGACTGAAGCCGACTATGTTTTCATTCCGGAGTGGCCAGCGGAAGTCGGTTGGCAAAATAAACTCTGCGGAAAACTCCACCAGGCAATACAACTCTTGTATTTTCTGATCTGAAATCTGAACTATGCGTCCTATGTCCAAGTCTAAATCTAAATCTGCCTCTGCTGTTGAATTTTCTTCCTATTCTGAAATAATTATAAAACATCTGTAAAAAATATGTTGCAGTTGTATCCTATTCGTTGTTTGCATGAATTAGAATGTTAGAGCAATGCTCGTGTTTACGTTTTAATCATTTTCATGATCGTGTCTGTGTTCTGATTTCTTTCTGAATATGATTGTGAAACTAATTTTAGCAGGGGCATTAATAAGCAAATATCTGATCTTGAATAATTTTTCCTACGATCTAGGAGCGTTCAGCCGGGCAACGCTTAAATATTATCATCGTTTCGGAAGGAGCGATAGATCGAAATGGACAACCAATTACAGCAGAGCAAGTTCGGGAAGTTGTTGTGAAAAATCTTAACCAAGATACAAGGATAACTGTTCTGGGTCATGTACAACGTGGAGGAAGTCCATCTGCTTTTGATCGAATTTTGGTAGGAAATCAGCACATGTACTATCATACTAGTACTAAAAATAAAATGTTTGACGTTTGACTCTAGGGTTGTAGGATGGGTGCCGAAGCAGTCATGGCTCTAATGGAAGCAACTCCAAACTCAGAACCGTGTGTCATTTCTCTTGATGGAAATCAAGCCGTCAGGTTACCATTGATGGCTTGCGTTGAGAAAACTAAGGCAGTTGCGAAAGCAATGGCTGAAAAGAAATGGGATTTGGCTGTTCAACTCAAGAGGAAGGTTAGATAATTTCAAAATAGCCAAAATATTTAACGTAAGCAAGCCGATGACTTTTATTTAAACCCGTTCCGAAACTATTGTAGGAGTTTTCAACGAAACTTGGAGACCTTCAAAATGTTAACAAGATTGAAGCCTCCAAAGTCAGGATTCACAGCGGAACAGCAGAGCAAGGTGAGTAAAATTTATAATAATTTTTGTCTGAAATTGACTAAATCCGTTTACCAAACTAACTGTTTGATTTTATTTGTGTTTTTGTGCTTTAACCTCCAGATGCAAAGACAACTTACAAAGGTATTATGTTATTATAATCCTGTGAAAATCAAACGTCGTTTGGTGCACTTAATTTGTATTGCCTATCAGTTTTTTAAATGGTGTTCTTTTACAATGTTTTTATTTTGTTTTTTCTTATAATGATTTGTTAAACGTTCACTGTCTAATGTTTCGATGCTCTTTTTATCTATTGTGGTTGTGTGTGAATTCAAACTCGTGTGTCTAATATCAGCAAGATTCACTTTGGGGAGCATCGGTAAGTTTCTTTGCTTGAATCACTGAAATTGTTGGAAATTTTGTACTGAAGATATGAGCTTTTGGAATTACAGTAAATTAATATATGGAATTAATATTTTTAGCAAGGATTTACTTTTGGCGTTATGCACGCTGGAGCACCTAGCTGTGGAATGAACGCGGCTGTTCGATCTTTTGTGCGTAATTGCATTTATCGAGGAGACAAAGTTCTTGGAATTCATGATGGTAAGACAGCTGTTTGCCAATTTTGACAACAAGTCTATATAGTATTATTATTTTTTTATTTTTTAGGTGTTCAAGGATTTATCGATGGAGATGTCCAAGAAATGTCTTGGTCGGATGTGAGCGGATGGGTTTCACAAGGCGGTGCAATATTAGGAACAAAGAGAACGATTCCAACAAAAGAAACGATGCCACTAATTGCTGAACAAATTAAAAAATGGGGAATTCAAGGCCTACTTGTAATTGGTGGATTTGAAGCTTTTCATGCCGTTTTGATGATGACGGATGCAAGGACGAAATTCCCTGCCTTTTGTATTCCTCTCGTCGTCATACCGGCTACTATAAGTTAGTTCTCCATTGATTTTATGCAAAATTGATTGGGTTTCTGTAATAATCATTTTTCAAAGGTAATAATGTTCCTGGAACGGACTTTTCACTTGGGTGTGACACTGCGCTGAATGAAATAACAGAGATTTGTGATGTAAGTTTTATATTAGAAGAAAGTGTACTAATTACTTGTGCTAATTATCACGAAATTATTTTAGCGCATCAGACAATCCGCTCAAGGCACAAAACGACGAACTTTCATCGTAGAAACTATGGGTGGTTACTGTGGATATTTGGCAACTTTGGCAGGATTAGCTGGTGGAGCTGATGCAGCCTATATCTTTGAAGAGCCACAAACAATCGATCAACTAGTAGTGGATGTAAAACATTTGGCTTCAAAGATTAGCAGTGGCGCTGTTTCGCGCGGTCTTGTTCTAAGGTATATTACAAAGTGTGCAAATAACATATATTTCATAAATTGACACGGAATCTTCTATTCTTAGAAATGAAAACGCGAACGAAAACTATAATACGGATTTTATTCACCGCCTCTACACAGAAGAAGGTCGAAATGTGTTTACAACGAGAGTTAATGTTCTTGGTCATATGCAGCAAGGTGGTTCTCCTTCTCCGTTTGATCGTAATATGGGAACTAAAATGGCCGCTAAAGCCGTGGAGTGGCTTGTAGAAAAACTTACGAAAGAAACTTCATTTATTTCACCACAAACTTCAGTCATGTTGGGAATCAGAAGACGTCAATACAAATTTTCTCCGATCCAAGAGTTAAAATTGTACACGGACTTTGAACATCGGATTCCTGTGGATCAATGGTGGTTGCAGTTACGTTCATTGTTGAAGATTCTTGCTAAACATGAATCTACATATGTGGAAGAGGCAATGGCCGTTGGCGATGAAGAGCAGGTAGAATCAATCACATAGATCCTCTGTGTGTGAAGCCCTTTACCCCAGTGTTAGTGTGATGGAATTGCAATTAACATGAGGCATTCATTTACGACGAATTCGGCCTCGTAGTCTTTGATTTAGTGTGAATATATTTAATTAAACCTGAATTGATCATTAGTTTGGTGATACATAGATCTACATATTAATTGCGCTCAAATGTTTGTTTCATTTTAGTGGTAACTGGTTCATCGTGTCGTGCATCTTTACGAATACGAATCTGAAGTCAATCAATCATACACACGTTTAATTTAGTGTCGGATTGTTATTTATTTCAA
>WJEZ01000751.1:6859-23453 GCA_009869925.1 Thalassaphorura encarpata
TTTTTTTTGTTTTGTCTTCACATTCTTTTATTGGTTCCAAGGTAAAAAAAAATCCAAATCTTCCTCTGCTGCTAAATGAACTCTGATTTTAAAATGATTCTGGGGCATTAGTTTGGTATTTATTTTTTATTTGTGTACAATTAGGGGGCCCTTACATGGGGATCGGTGGAACTGGGAATCCACAAGTAACAAGTCCAGTTGGGAGTCCAACAAAAGTTTCCCTTAGTCAAAGTGCCCAAGCATCTCCAACAAATACCCTCCGACCATGTCGTCCCAGAGCTCGCTCAGCTGATGAAAGTAGTAAAAAGGTGAGAGACTAATGGCCAAAAAGATAAGACATTGCATATAACTGAGAAATGACTTGTAATTCAGGTCAAGACAACTCGTGAGAATGTTGAAGACTGGGAAATTCCATTTGATGAGATCATAATGGGTCATCGAATTGGATCTGGTTCATTTGGAACTGTTTTTAGAGGTCTTTGGCATGGACCTGTTGCAGTCAAAACACTTAATGTCAAAGATCCTACTCCTGCCCAACTTCAGGCTTTTAAGAATGAAGTTGCCGTCCTCCGAAAAACTAGGCAAGTTTTTAATACTGATTAAAAAAATCATTGTTTAACTTGGAATTTAAACTCTGATGTTTTGAATTTGTAGGCACGTGAATATTTTGTTGTTTATGGGATGCGTGAGTAAACCTCAGTTGGCCATCGTGACACAGTGGTGCGAGGGCTCATCGCTTTATAAACACATTCACGTCCTAGAGTCCAAATTTCCCTTGTTGGTTCTTATTGAAATTGGAAGGCAGACTGCGCAAGGCATGGAGTAAGTGCCCAAGCCTCAATGGAAAATATTTGCATTAATTAAACTTAACTCGATAATATTTTCTTTGTAGTTACTTACACGCAAAGAATATCATTCATCGAGACTTAAAAAGTAATAACATATTCTTGCATGATGATCTGACTGTTAAAATTGGAGACTTTGGTCTAGCAACTGTCAAAACGCGTTGGTCTGGATCTCAGCAATTTCAACAGCCCTCTGGTAAAATTAATTTTTCAAGTTTGTTTATTGGAATTTGAACTTGTTTTAAGTTAATTTCTGCCTGATTTTGAAATAATTTAGGCTCTATACTTTGGATGGCTCCTGAAGTCATCAGAATGGCGGAAGAAAATCCATACAGTTTCCAATCAGATGTTTATGCATTTGGGATTGTACTTTTTGAACTTCTTACAAATCAGCTGCCATATAGCCACATCAATAATAAAGATCAAGTAATTAATATAAAATATTTTTCATGCTGATTCTTAATCCTAATATCAAATATTTAATTTCAGATTCTTTTCATGGTCGGTCGTGGTTACCTTCGCCCAGACTTGAATAATTTGAGAACTGATACGCCAAAGTTATTGAAACGTCTGATGGAGGATTGTATTAAGCTCAAACGGGATGAGAGACCTCTATTCCGCCAGGTATTTGTCTTAAATAATTGTCTAATGAAAAGTTCGGTTGTAATAAACTTTTATATGCATTTTTTTTTCGCCAGATATTGACATCTTTGGAACACCTTTTGAGTTCTTTGCCTAAAATCCATAGGTCTGCTTCTGAGCCGTTGCTAAATCGCACACATTTACAGTCAGATGACTTTTTATACGTTTGTCCTTCCCCAAAAACCCCAATCAATACTCAGTTCGGTGCCTTCCCATTCTTTTCGACGGGTGCCAATATTTAAGTCAAAGGAATAAGAGGAAATGAGATGAGAGTCATGAATTATGAACTGGAATTTCCCATCTAAAGAATTCCTAGGATTTTATTCTACCATAATCGGTCAGGTACTTGTCGTTGTCGCTAATACTGATGCTCCTTGCATTGGTACATTTAGTAATTCCTATTGTAGGATTTTGAAAACTTTTCTCCAGTTAAAATTGCTAGAAAGTAGCAAGAATTAAGCGCACAGCCAAAAGTTGTACTTAAACGTTAAATTCTTCCTTCTAAATAGAAATATCTACATAGTGGAACTCGAAACGGACAAATTATCCGTGCTAATGCAAGGAAAACAATCCGGTACAATACAATCATCTTAATTTTTATATTTTAGAAAGAAGAACAGCAATTTTGTACTTGGATTATGACTTATGAAGTTTTTACAGGGGATTTTAATTACACATCGTTTTATTGTTTTGATTTAAGTCTAAGAATATCCACTGCAGTGTGTTAAGCAAAAAGAAATCAACGGAAACTCCATATAACACAACGTGTAGCTAAATAGCACTAATAAATAAATTTTTAAATGATTAGATTAATTTATATTCAGCATAGGTTTTTATTAGGTCAAACAGGAAGGAATATTTTTAAAAAATCATTCCTTGCTAGAATTTCTTTCCAAAATCAAATTTTAATCCTTATCATTTTCAATGCAAACTTTGCATTTGAAACAAAACGCCGCAAGCAGTTTATATATCATTGGAATTTTTTAAAATAATTTACTAATTCTACGTGTCTTACTTTACTTTGTCTCGTCCATCCTCAACGTACTTACTTTTTTAATTAATCATTGCAATTGCATTGAGCGGAAAACATACGTACAACGAAAACCCGTACTATGGAAGAAAATAATATTTGAACAAATTTCTATTTAATTTAAATTGAACCTCACCTTCACTCGCTCTAATAACAAACAATGTAGTAGAATATAAAAAAAATTTATTGCTCACTTAAATTATACCAATAGGGAGATTTAGTGGAAAGGAAAAAAATTTAGAGCCTAATTACCTCGTCTTTGTATTTTGCTCCAATTAAATTTACACCTAGAAATTCCATAGACAAGGGAAGGTTAAGGTAATTTCTACCTTACGTAGTACTACTAATTAAATTATTAACGAAATATGTAGCTTTTTTGTTTTATATTAATTAATATTAATATAATAATGCAATTAAGCGTCCCTACGCACAACAACTTCTTTCAACAACATGAATAAGAATTTAGAATAATTCATTATCATAGCTACCTACGACTACGAGATCAGCGAGCAATATAGTTAAAATTAATTGAATTGCTAATTAAATTACTGCTGCTACCTCAATCAAATTTGTATTTGTGCGTATGACGTAGTCGCAGGTTTTTTGAAAGACTGGAATTATCAAATTGAGATGAAAGACGACCTGAAATAATTTGGGAATTGAAAAAAAAGATAATTGTGGTAGATGATGAATAAAAAACCATACTAGAAATGTGATAAACCTTCTATTCCAAATTCCAATGTTCAAATTCAATGAATAATTTTTATGTTGTGAATGTGACGTGGAGCGGACTTGTCAAAAAAGGATCTGTACAATTTTGTTCATATTTATGCCCTGAAATTTAATTTGTATTTGGTTTGGTTGTTTTTTGAAATATCAGATCTGAAAAATGTTTTTCGGCCTCTGACGACATAAATATTAAGGCGAATTGTACATTTTCTTAATTAGCAGCTCATTTTGAAGTCATTTGATTAGAAATAATTCATAATTGACTATGTAACTTTGTTTTGGATGATTGATTCGTTAACATTCATTTTGTAATGTAAAAAATGAGGTCATTATCATAATTTATTTCAAAGAATTGGTTTTAAAATTATTTTTATTAGAATGCGTACAATTGACGGACACGGAATTGGGTTCACAAAATAATATTTATTTTATCTTGTAGAGGTCAAAAAAGAGTTTAAGATGGCGAGTCATGTAATTAATAAGAAAGAAAAGACAAAGTTTGGTTCGCAATGATATAATGTATGTAATTCGTACTAAATAATTGAGATGATCTCAGTGTTGAAGAGAAACGAAAAGAAATGAAATGAAAGGTTAGATAAAAAATTGAGTTGAGTTGAATTGTTGATTGAGAGTCAGGAATTTTGTACTTGGCCTTCTAAAACATGAAAAACCCGCACAAACAATGTTTTCCTTTGAAACTACACTAGCCTAATTAATAGAATAAATAACCTGTGGAAGCCTCGTGTTATCAATTTTGTAACCGACGTAGGATTTAAAAATAATTAATAAAAGAGTGACCTGTCCTCATCAACGTAGTAGTTTAATAATGTCAGAAGGAGAGAATCTAATGCTAATAAAAAACATGAAAAAAATAATCATTTGAGTTGAAAGACGTCAAGTTTTATTTTTCCAGTTATAAATTAACACATGTCGTTCAAAATCAAAGAACTTAAGGTGAATTCAAGTTAATAATTAAATTAAACTAGAATTCTAGCTGCCAAGGTTCACTGATTAATCACATTCACATTCATTGCATAAGTACTTACAAAATAGGTACAAAATAATTCACAGACAATGTGTTAATGTTTGTTTTCAACATGGAATGGTCATCATATTCAATTACATCGTTTTCATTAAAGAATTAATTAAATTAATTATTAAATAATGTGGAACTCATCTCCTCATGCTGCTCATGCTCCAAACGATTGTTGGTAAAAAATAAGTAGATTGGCACTGGAATTAAAATTCTTCGTCAGAAGAAAAATAATTCATGTATTGGGAGCGACGATCTCCTCCTCCACCCAATTTTTCCAAATTTCTCTTCTTTGTTTTTTTGACTGTGTTTGCAAACATTGTTGGACTTTCAGAACGGAGAACAGAATTTTCCCTGAGAGGAGTTTTACGTTCGCGTAAAAAGTACCTATGGGTCTCTGGACTCATTGGCTAAATAAATAAAAACAACAATGAGATTCAAAACTTATTTTACTTTTGAAAATAGACTAAATATAAACTTACTGGCGTAGCGCTTCGACATGGAATCTCCTGGGGTTGGGCACGTCCCGGACTGCTCCTCCCATTGTTGTCAACTCGACTAGATCCAAAGAAGCGTTCAAAAAGAGGCTTCTTTTGTGTCACAACTGCCACAGCGTTCCCTTCTTTTGAAATATCAGCCAATTCATTTTCAGTCTCCGAGTCATCTGTGTAATTGGAGTAAGTGTCTGCGCTGGAAATTTCGGATAAGTTGTCTTCTTCCATTATATCATCTGGAAGATTAGTACTGCCACCCTCTTCCCCTAAACCAGATTTGGCTTCATTTAACAGTTGTGGAGGAACTCGGACTCCTGCCCTTGCCATATCTATATACAAACAAAATGAATTTAATTCAAGATTTTTATAATTGTTTCATTCGTTGTAAACCTAATTGTTTACCCTGGACAAACTCAACAAGAATTTCCATACGAGAATGAAGTTCAGCAAGAAGATTATTATTCACAGCTTGATAGTCACGATAACTGGCAGCAGACCAAATGAGGAACAAAACACCTAATCCACAGCATGTACGGCGAAGAACCCAAATCCATTCTTGAATTTGCTCCTAAAATTCATGTCAATTTTAATTAATTTACTTGAGATAAGAAAATAGCTTTTTATACTATGTATTAATTTTAATTACCGGTGAGAAATTGTAAGAAGATTGGTCCAGGTAACTGTAGAGAGATCTTTCAGATGCAAGTGAAAGGATGGCCAAGCAAACCAACCAAAATCGAGCATGACGTGTTCTTGGAGTCGCAGTAGCAATGAATCCAAATATCAGCGAAATAAAATAAAACCCCATCATGTCCAACAATGACATTTCTCCTTGAATCCAAGAAACTAATTTTTGAGTCTTTGTTAGTTTCTCAAAAATCTCAGAAAAAATCATGCGGTGGTCTTCCACGGAAACTCTATTATGAAATTCATAAATTCCAATAAAATTTAATGAACACTTTGACTTGTCAAATTAATTTATTTACCTGAAATCATCGAAAATGTCCTTCAGACGAATTAAAACGTTGAAAACGGCCGTCTGATCCTTCAAGATCCCAGACTGCATTTTTTCAGAGTGCTCTTGAGACTCTAGAATTCGATTTTGTTTTTCTTCAGTTTCCTTTAAATTCTTTTCAACCATGCTAGCCGCAGTGGTGAGTCTAGAAAAATTAAAAATATGAATATAATTGCAGTTTAACTCAAAGATAAGTAAATTATCATTGTTCTTACTTATTTATGGTTTTATCATTCGCTTCTCTCCAAATTTCTGATTGGATATAAAAACACATGTTTTGAGTTTGGAGGAAAAAGTCCCTAAAAGTATTGATGCCAATGTTGTCCAAGGATTTGATGCAACGCTCAATAGGGTCATCATCCCCACAAATGAAGGTAGGTAAATGTGTCATTTCATTGAAACACGATGTAAATTTAAGAGCCATCCTAGCTTGAGTCTCTTCATTCAATCCTTTGCAAGAAGTCGTGAGTCCCCCAAGAGCAGATTTCCAGCATTCACCAAATGAAGGCATTTGTGCCATGGCTTCCAATTTATCCATGTGACCTTTCCCTGTTTGGATTTGCATAGAATAACTATCAAATGGGGCAGATGCAGATGATGACGGAGTTCCACCAAGTAGACTCGCCACGATAAAGAAAGAAATCGTAATGCAAATGTAAGGCATGATTCTAATTTGTCCTCCAAGTCGCTTCATCCAATCTTCTCTTCGTCTTGGTCTTCGACTTTTGCTAGGCATCGCTTTCACCTCCAGCAAACGAATTATTAAGTTATTTTTAAACATTTAACATATGCACTTAACGTGTTTATCTTATTATTGTCATTTTTGTTATTATTTTGGCTGTTGCCCATGGCGTCTTGATTAATTTAGTCAAATATTTCTCAATATTTTTAACTTACCATGATGAGGATGATGATTCTTGAGACATTAAATGAAGGTAAATAAAAATAAGACGATTCGGGTGATGATTGATTATTTTAGAACCAAAATTAAGTACACATGCACATGTCAGTTCAGTTCAGGTTTATTTGTGTGTGTTGTGGATGTGATTTGAAAGAATCGTTTGACTTTTGTGTGTTTTGGAGTCCAAAGTACAAAACTCGGATTCCCTCGGTTTTCCTCAATGGTAAACCAAGCACGAGCGAAAATAATTCTTCATTTTTTATTTCTATATCTCGTAATAAAAATTCTGTTGCCAACAAAAATAATTTATATTCCAGTTTTTTGGTTAATTTTATTCTTGAACTCAATTCATGTACACGGATTTTACAACGTAGGAATTTTAAAATGACAAATATGAACAAGACTGCCGAAACAGTCAAAATAAATTAAGAGTTTAAAAACAAAGGATGATCAATTTTTCTTTACATTTCCCTAAGTACAAACGCACGGACGTACGCATGCAATTTTTTAATGAACACAATCTTTTTTGAATTAGAATAAAATTCTTTAAAATTGTAAATGTAAAGTGAATACAATTTGGTGGCGGAAATAGAATGTTAACTTACGTAGGACAGAATCAGTCAGTGAAATCTGACTAAATGAAAGCTATTTTTTAAAAATCTTTCTCATATCGAGTGTGAATGATTGTATCCATGCAGTTGACTCTTTCTTTTAGGAATTTTACAACAAAACTTCCTTTTTCATTTTGTAGACGTATCACTTTGAATTTAACATTTGTTTGCGTAAACCAATTAGTAATTTTAACAATAATTTGTTAACTCTGAAATTTAACATTTGTAACTAAATCTTTTTTAAGGCTCTGGAATATCTAATTTTATCGTAGTAGTTTGAGTTTTTTTTTTTTTGGTAAAGCTAATTGAGGACAAATTTCCTGCAAGGCTGACGAACTTTCATTTGACTGGACGAATTTGCCTTGTACAACTCTTGCTTTGACTTGCTCCGATAGAGCTTGAGCTCATCCGCGTGACCTGGGTCATCCATTGGAGTGTACAAGCAAGGAACACAATACTCCACGTGGCTCTCGTAAAAAGATTTGTAGCCACCTTGCAAGACGTAGAGCTCAGGGTAATGGAGATTAGGAAAGGATTCTCCATTGATGCTGCGATCAGCTCCACGCATAAAGCGACACCTTCAAAAATAAAATAAAAATACTTTAGTCTCATTATTCAGCAAAAGAAATTGTAAAATCATTTTTTTAGATTAGACTTACATTCCGGGACCACGTTGAGATGAAAACTCACAATGAAAGATGATCAAGACACGCTTACGAGAGGCAGCCGTAAGTTTCGTGCGATGTTCCAAGAACATTTCAAACAATTGTTTTTGAGTATGAATGTTGTGCGACCCCTTGATGTGCCCACCATGATACTCGTAAGGATAGCGACAATCAATGATAAAGTACTCATGGATCGAATCTTTGTATTTTCCATCAATCAATGCGGTCAACGTATGACCAGAAATTTGTTTCAAATCCATGAGTTTTCCATCATCGATCACAGGCAAAATGTAGTGCCTAGAACCATCCCCAATGAGCATTGGGTCGTCGTCAGCTAAGAATATTCAAATTTAATAATTAATAACAATTTTTGAATGACGAAGATGTTCCCAAAACTCAAACCTACCTCGAGCAACAGCCTGTTTGATTGCCGACTCAGATTGGGAGCGTATAAGCTGTTTGCGCTTCAACTCGGCCTCAGTTTCGACGACCATTGGTACGACTTGGCCTTTCGTGTCGCCTTTAAGTTCCATTCCCTTTTCGTCAATGCTTGTCAAGCTCGATGGACGAAACAAAGGCCGAGGGCCCAAACCCATCATAGTATCATTGGACTTGATGCGTTTAGGCTGTGCGTTTGCGTCAGACAATGGTTGCGATCGCTTGACGTCCTAAAAATAAACAAAATGTAAGAACACATTCTACAAGAAATATTAACAAGATAAAAAAATTATTTCATACCTTGCGAGGACTAGTTTCCAGTGACAAAGCCCGAACTTTCGAGCGAAGAGAATTTTCTTTTCCTTTTGGAGAATCAGACTCCTCATCTCGATCAGAACAGAGATCCGCCGCGGTGCATTTAATTGGCTTTCGAAGTAATGAGATCAACGCCGCTGGGACACCGAGATCATGCGTCTGGGTGTTACCGTCCTGAAAGAGCACGTATGGAAAATTAAATATTATTAAGTCATGCCAAAAAAACTAATTAAATAAACTGTTACTAACTAATTATCAAATCCTACCTCAAAGATGGTAAACAAATTTGTTCCATGAGACACATTGGAAGATCGAATTGGCCACCGTCGAGTTGCCAGTTTTGTAACTCGCCCTGACTTAGGGGACAAATCCCTGTCCACTTTTAACCCTTCACGAATCTTTGCCATTGATGATGGCACGATCGAACCCAATCCCGGAGGGGATGGAGCTTTAACCTGGAAAGCAAAAATAATTTATTCGTGTTAATTTTGCTCAATTAAAAGCCATACATCCTAACATCCTCATGTACTGACTACTGACCTCGCACATTGGCGAAACGCTTGTAGAAGTCGCTCGGACTCTCCTCCTTGGAGTAGGCAAACGCGGAGGTGGCATTTCAGCAGAATTAAAAGGCAATTCAAGAATTTTTGCTACAGAATTTAATAAGAGTCAAAATAAATTTCAAAGTCCCTTAATTTCTCGATTAGATGCAAATGCAACAAATACTACGATGCTTACATTGTAGTCACGGGGCTAATCAAATGCGGCGAAGTTTCCTTGATGTCCGTACGGCAAACCTTTGGGGACGAACTAAAAAGTAAAGACAAAAATACACTATTAAATAAACTATTCATACTTTAAGTTCCATCCAAATTTCATCTTCATTCATAAATACAATATAAAAAAATTCGAATCATTTGCAATAAAACGAACTAAAAACTACGTCCATAAAAATATCATAGGACATGGGATTTTATTTCTTCTGTCTGAATTATCAAATTATTATGTTTATTCCCTTGTGTTATCTAATGACTGGCGCTAGCCAGCAAATAAACATGAATGTACAGCTTGTCCGTTTTATTTGAAAAGATAAACTAAAACATATATTTGCTTTAAACCCGACAAGGCATCATGAGCATAACTTTGATATCACTTTATTTAATGACCCAATTTTTGGAGTACGTTCCCACAGAATCACAACACAGGTAGATTAACCTGGACTAGAAGGCAATGGCCTGTCATCCATCCCTATCACACTACAAGTACAAATATAAAATTCTGTCTTCGTTGTCAACAATCATTCATGAAAACCTGAGAAAGTTTTGAATTCGAATTCAATGTACGACTCGAAAATGTAATCTTCCAGCACTATGAAGGAATGTAAACCTTACATCCCTATCGTTGCTCCATACTTAACTAGTAGCGTAATATTTATTTTATTTTAAAACTCATAAACTTACAATTCTTTTTCCAGAGCCGCCGCACGCTTCAGAGTTGGAGACGATCCATCGATCAATTGACCGATGACCTCCCTAGAATTAAGAAACAAATATATTACAATAATTTTCAAACTAATTATTATACTCAGAAAGTAGTAACTTATTACTCTAATAATTTTATGATTACCTATCAGCACTAAAAATTCGTCTAAACATGTGTGCAGAGATAACAAATTATGTCAAAAAACTAAAACAACTTATAAGTCAGTTTATTTAAAATGGGTTGGGCACGTCAAACGGGAAGTAAAAACTTAAGAAAACCAATTCCTTCCACCATATCTATTCACAGACTAAACTTTTTGTCTCTCTGAGTCGAATCACCGCAGCTCTACATTATTATCAGAGTTAAAAATACAATATTCAAATGAAGAATTACAAAGTGATAAGGACCGTCAGTTTAAAATTAGAAGTCCAATAACTTCAATATTTAAAGTCTTAAATTCTCTACTCTTCAACATGTGATAAATAATTAAAGAATTTGATTAAAAGTGTAAGAATTTCGTACAAAATTCCAGACTATGCATTCCAGGCAAATAAATTATCTTGATACATAATGAATCCAAAACTCAACATAACATTTATACTTTATTCCAATCCACTGGAATTACTTTAGTCTAAAATCGAAAGAAAACTGGAGGGAGAATGTTGGAATGGCAACAAAGGCGGAAACCAGATGGAGATTCTAATCTGACCAAACCTAATCGATGAAATATGAATAAAATGGGATGTAACAGATATGGAAAGTGGTGTTCATTCATAGGAAGCCATGACCGCGAACTTCATTAACATTTCCTTCATCATCAGTCTGACATATCACCCTGAACTACTGAAACCTTCCTTAATGAGTTGGAGGAACTGCGATTGCCAGTAAGGCAATCTAAGTTTCATATCTCTCCTACTCTGGCCTAACCCTTTCTCCTTATGTGTTGTTGCGTCGACTTGTTTCATTTTTATATTCACACAATGGCTTTAGATTAAGCAAGCTCTTAAGGCTAAGGTTTGTTAATCGCATCAGGAGCATATGTTGTAGTTCGGAGTTTATGACCAGTAACAAGGGTCGAAGCCAGAGCAGAGCGGACGGACGTTAAAGCCCGATCACAACCAACACGTTGGAGATAGTTGATAAACTAAATTGTCCCCTTCTACTACTATGTACATTGCACTGCAGAACTGGACTGGAGAAACATAAGCCAGCCAAGCTAGGTTAACTCAACACATGGTCTCTTCAATCCCTTGTTTCCCTTACACAATTTTGCCAAGTTAAATTACAACCGGCATTTCTATTCCCCAGCTTGTATCAACAAGGATCGACCAGGCAAAAAAAAAATCCTCGATCGAAAACGGTTAGGAGAGCCCTTGGCTCCCTGGTTTGGTTGTCACGGCGGATTCGGGCCGGGCATTAGCCGGTTTTTTCATTGCAAGAAGGAAAAGAGTACTTGAGCCCAAACCGAACCAAGGCATGGCATGGCAGACACAGCTGGGTCGATTTCGGGGGAACCCTGACTGGTAGACTGATTGACCTGCACGAGAGAGGGGAATGGCAAAGTACAACCACTCGTAAATTCACATCAATTCAGGTTTTATACGAGAGAGAAGGGACACATACATTAAATTCGGTTCCTACATTGCAGTCGATGGATGAAAAGCCAGAAGGCCCATTCTTATCATACCCATATATGCCCTATGATTCAGGAGAGATGAGAAATGTGAATGAACTTCAAAGGGAACGAAGGGCTGCGTCAGGGCAATGGCAAGGGCGATGGAAAAGAAATCGAAAGTGAGAGCTACAGTCAAAAGAAAAGAAAAAGATGAAAATTTTTGTCCTGAGAAGAAAGGCACGTGGCAGATCAGAGATTCCCTTTTGATATCAACGGAGGTTCACTCTGATTACCTTCGTTCCGTTCCTTCGTACACCTGGCTAATGCTAATGCTAAGGCATAGGGCATAAGGGCGTAGGACCCTACATTACATTACATTACACAGCCATAACTTCTAGCCTTATGCACTTCTGTCAGATACCTTTGGCACACACGCACGTCTTTCAATAGAGAATAATAGAAAAATGCATTCTCTATTCAGCACGTGCCGTTCAAAATTTACACTTTATTTCAACTGTTGCTCTCTTCCCGAACCGAAGGAAAGGAAAGCAAAAAGTCTTAACCGAAACATCTGATCTTTAGAGATTTCACCGTTTTCCATACGCTCCGTTCCTTTGCTAATACTTTAAATGCCAATCCAGACAACCAAAAAAAGATTTTCCTTTCGTTTTCTTTCAAATGCTCAGGCAGGTGACATTAGTTTTAATTAACATCAGAAAAGGTGGTAGCAACCTTTAGAGGATTAGCGCCCTACCTTAACCATAGCCCAAAGCTAGTATACCAATACCTGCTCGCAAAGGACGGGACAAATGAAATGCAAAGTAAGGACAAGATATGCATTCTGACAACTGATGAACCCAAGTAAACAAAGGAGCTTAGCTTAAGGCTCAGGCAAGGCATAGGGTATAAAAAAGGTAAAGATATAAGAAAAATAAGCCTCAATGTCTTAACGCAGGAAAGGGTTGCCCTTTTTAAGTGCAACGTAATTTTCAGATTAACGTCGGTGATTATGGACGTTGCACAAAGAAATCTGAGTGCGGGTGCGGGGAAAGGCAACTCTGTTCTAGTTTTCTAGTTCTAGTTCCAGAAAAATAAATGAGTTTGTTTGGCCATTAGATAATTAATAAAAAATGCTATTTCCGTAGAATATCATTGGAGTAACTTCATTAATCATTAAGTTTACTTGCTAACAGCTAATGTATTTTTCTTAATTCATTAATATTTTCAGACTAATGTACTGAACTGTAAACACAAAGCCTTGATTGGCCACCCTATGAGTAGACAAGTTAAAATTCAACGGACTCAATTTCAATTCCAGTGATAAAACTCTTCTACTGGTCAAGTGTCACTTTACTTTACAGCCTTCAGACCAAAAGACTAAGAGAAATGACCGTTAATTTAAATCCCATACCAGTTTACCACTACAAGAATTAAAAATACTTGCGCTCAGACACCTTAATGGAAAAATTATTTATTGTTCTACCAAACCTGAAATATGGGCCAAGAGAACTAGTCATCGGCTGAGCACAAAAACAAGTAGTTGCGACTTATTCAAAAATCCATTGACACGGTCGGATTTTAAATCCTTTGACCCTCAGTCCTTCTCTGTTTTACTTAAAATCACACGTCTTGTCATTTTCACTACTACATTACTACTGCCACTGCCACTTCCACTCAAACCATCACCATCACCAGAAACCCACGGCTTTCTTGTGTAGTTCTCAAAGAAATTCCAAAATTCTAAATCCTTTTTCCCTTCATGTTTTTGAGTTATTACCTTAACAGCTTGAGAGCCAAGTCAGTTAAGAGCCCCTGCCCTGCCTCATTTCATAGCTAAGGACTATTGGGCAGGAACAAGAAATTGGGAGGAGAGGTCTTGAAGCTGAGCTCAATCTGTTACTCTTTCTTCCTATTCTCATCCCAACGAACTTTTACCACCACCAAGGAAGAAGCAATGATTGTTAGCAGGGATTTCTTAAGACGGAGACCCTTTTCTTACCAACGGTCATCTTGAGTCTACAAGGAAGTCAGCGAACCTGGGACCTTATAAAGGGTCCGTTCAAAAACTCAAGACAGCATCCTTCGTCCATCAACCATATGAGGGTAAGGAAATAACGTAAATAAACAATCGACATACCAGCCCAGCAGCCCTGCTTTAGCTCTAACTAGGCCGACCGGGTAACGGCCTTCAGAATCCAAGAAAACTACTTACCCCTTGGGGCACAAAAATCTTAAGAGAGAAAGGAAGGAAAAAAGATGAATTGGATTTCATTTCTCTTTCTATCCTCCTAAGCTAAGCTAAGCCAAGACCCTAGTCTCCAAATCCTAACTCTAGCTCTAGATGTTTGAGAGCCCTTCCTTTTTAAGCATCACTTCTACTTGAATAAATTCTAAAGAGAATAATGATGAAGGTGGACTACCACCACCACCTCCTTGTTCCGTTCATTTCTCAAAGAAAAAGAAACCTATAAGGATCACAGGTGTAGGATCACACAACAGACAGACACCATAACATTTTTCTCATCGTGTTAATGTAATGTCTTGAGCATTCCAAGTCTTTTGGAACAGGTATTACATTTCACATTGTTCCTGTCACCCAAACTATTTTTCATTCTCTAGTTTCCCTAATATTTATTGAAAAAATCTTAGAAGTAAATAGCGAGCAAAGAACTTGAGCAACTTACCCTTCAGCACGTTCAGTCAAAGCATGAACATCAATTTTGTTTAAGGCACCTCTTGAAGTAAACTGAGACATCCTGATAGTCCACAAACTGCAAATAAAACATGAACATGAGTATTTTAAGACAATTCGCTGACACATTCATATAATTTAGCATAGCTGTCAGTGATTAGTCATGACACAGAAAAAGATGACTAAACTGGGTTATCTTTCATTCTCTTATCTTTATCTCTTACGTTAGTCTATATTTAAGAAATTCGAAACCCCTTCCTAGAAAGATAAGAATTTGAGTCCTAACCCCGAAATGGACCCAACTATAAAACCAATGTCCTAAATTCCGGACCGACGACATCGTCACCCATGTGAAATTCAAAGAACTTGTATGTATCTCAACTGTTATGAACAAAATTTAATTCGGAAATGATCTTTTACTCTACATTGGTTCCATTTCATTCTGTACCTTTCTTCGGAAGACCCGACCTGAGTAAACCCAGGAACCCTGATTCCCACATTCTACATCTTCAGACATTCAATCCACTCTCATTAAACTCAGGCTTTGTTGGAGAGTTAAATATGTCCCATCTATGCCCTCCATGCCCTATAGTATCCAATTTCCCACATTTCCGCCCCTCTTGGAATTATGTGCCGGCCGACGCGGGACTCAGTTTTTTCTTCTTCTTTGCATTTGCCTTTGCCTTGTCTGTCTGTCTAACCCCATTAAGAAAACCATTCATGGGTCCAATGGACCAGCAATGCGTTCTTCCTTATTCCCATCCTCAAATCATTTTTTCCCCCAAAAAATCCTGATTTAGCATAAATATACATGAGGAATAAATAATATTTGTAAATCCGTTACGATTCACATTCACACGATCAACCAAAGTCTTGCGATGCGAATTGTTTGCCGTCCTTGAGAATGTGAATTCCAATACCATTTTCTTATCTCCTTCTCAACTGACTTTGGATTTGAGCGTTGAGCCAAAACCACAATGCATGTGCAAATGGATTTTGGCTTAGGCCAGACTATTTATTCTCACTCAATACATCCGGTCATAATAAATAAATATCAATATCGCTCAGCTCAACTTCCAGTCGAGTCGGACTGAAGACTAGCAAAGAAACCGTTATTTCAACATTGATTAAAAAAGTGAACCACCTTCCTAATGCTTAGCATGAGCTGAGATGAAGTGCAAATACTTGTCTTTCCTTCACATTTTTTTTTATTTATTATCTCCCTCACAAAATAAAGCATAAGTGGATGAAAGTGTGAGAAGCGGGCGCCTACGAGTAATTTCTTTTGTCCAATTGGCTCAACCATGCATCCCAGTGAGAACGGCAACAACATCAAGAATAAAAAGTCAACCATGGAAACAAAGTAGAGTTGAAGAATTTAAGGATTCAGGCAGTCTCATTGCTCTTAGCATTTTGAATCATCCCTAGGCCCTTAAGAAATTCTCGGCTCAGCATCTAAGGACCAAAGGGCTCAGCTCTCAAGAACAGAGGCGGGATCATTAATGGAGAAAAGTAACAAGGGAAAAGCCTCCAAGACTATGAATGGAATCCACCGCCCAAATACACAACAGAAACAAAAAAATTACCCGGTCTTAGCTAAGCTAGCCCAGCTCCAGAAGAAAAGAGGAAACAAAACAACGGTTTAGTTTGGCGGTGAGATTTTTGCAGATTTCATTTTTATAAGTCCAATGCACTCATTCAGCAAAAAAATAACGTTGGACCTTCCGCACTTTTTTTGTTCACCGCCAGCCCTCCTAGCCCTAAGCCCTGTTATTCCAGTCCACTACAAACGAAGTGTCCCGTATAATTATCACTCTTAACCCTTTGCCTAGTTGAATTCGCAACAGCTGCAGTCAATTCAACCCTTTCCTTCACCACAATTTGAGGAATATGTTCATCTGCATGTGCCTAGTGCCGTTGAACTCAGCAACTCAGCTGCATTGCACTTAAACATATGCTCATAGGCCTAGGTCTAGGCCCAGGATGCCCAAGGTGCACAAAATACAAATGTTTTGTTTTGTTTTTGTTGCCTATTGAAGAAAGAAGCCCTCAAATCTCAATCCGGTCTTTCTTATGACATGACATGG
>WJEZ01000752.1:0-23445 GCA_009869925.1 Thalassaphorura encarpata
CCTAACCTAACCCAACCTAACCTAACCTAACCTAACCCAACCTAACCCAACCTAACCTAACCTAACCCAACCTAACCTAACCTAACCTAACCCAATCTACCCTAATCTAACCCAATCTAACCTAACCTAACCTAACCCAACCCAACCTAACCTAACTTAACCTAGCCTAACTTGACCTAACATAACCTAACCCAATCTAACCTAACTTAACCTAACTTAACTTGACCTAACCTAACCTAACCTAACCAAACAACTGTACCATTGGCCATTACAACGGTACCGTTGGCCAATAAAATACATCACAACGGTGGTTATGAATTAGAACGGTAGCTGACAACGCTGCCGCCGTTGGAACCGTTGAGAATTAGAAGGTCCCACTTACGATCAGGTCCTAGGTTATGTTAGGTGCCTTAGATTCCTTTACCTGACATTAAAACTCTAATAACCCCAGTCGATTTAAATCACTTGACTGTTGGACTGTCGGAAACGAAGAAATACGTGGAAAGATTAAGAACATTAAGTGCCCTTATGTTACGTTACGACTTTGGACTCGAAGAGAAAGTCACTACTTTCTCCTCTTGTAATTAAAGTGAGTGGAAGAAGTTATAGGCTCGTCAAAGAAAAGCAATAATCTGAACCAGTGTACCTTGGCTAATTAGATGTAGGATGTGTGTGTGGTCCTTCCTTTCTTACATAAAAACTGACTCTGGCATGGGGCGCGACCCGTAAATTTGGTCCATGCTGTAATATTAGGTTAAATTCTGTTAGTCCGTATGTTCCATTGGATGTAGTTAGTGGCACGGCACGTCACGCCAGCAAGTGACGGTTAAAAAGGAATAAGTGGCAATTGGACCTGAATAGCTGTTCGTTACAAGGAGTAAAAGAAGAATTCGGTGAGGACAGCAGAGTAGAAGAGAAAATTACACTTGAGGATAGTATATTAGACAAAGAACATGCTGACGCTGATGTGGAGAAAATACGCCAAAAAGTTGCTAGGCTACACATGTGTTAGCGCTGATTCGCTGATTATTGGTTGGTTTTCTCTAAAAATCATTTTATAGCAGAAAAGTCTTTATTTAGAATTTTAGATTTAACATATATTTTTCAGAACGATAGGTCAAAAAAAAACGAAGTTGGTAGCTTAAATGCAGAATTCGAAGCTTTTTAAACAACGATTTCGATTGCTTGATAGTTTAAAAATTTGGGGTAATGCGAAAACAGACCAAATTTTGTGGCTATTGCTGCGCTACGCTAAGAATTCAATTCAGTCATAAATTCATCTATAAAATATGTTTAGCCCCGAGGTGAGGACAGCAGAG
Source organism: Thalassaphorura encarpata (assembly GCA_009869925.1). NCBI lineage: Eukaryota > Metazoa > Arthropoda > Collembola > Poduromorpha > Onychiuridae > Thalassaphorura > Thalassaphorura encarpata. Next base: position 1,320 of record WJEZ01000752.1, read on the forward strand.
TAGAAGAGAAAATTACACTTGAGGATAGTATATTAGACAAAGAACATGCTGACGCTGATGTGGAGAAAATACGCCAAAAAGTTGCTAGGCTACATATGTGTTAGCGTTGATTATTGGTTGATTTTCTCTGAAAATGATTTTATTAGCAGAAAAGTCTTATAGATTTAACATGTATTTTTCAGAACGATAGGTCAAAAAAACGAAGTTGGTAGCTTAAATGCAGAATTCGAAGCTTTTTAAATAACGATTTCTGCCTGATAGTTTAAAAATTTGGGGTAATGCGAAAACAGACCAAATTTTGTGGCTATTGCTGCGCTACCCTAAGAATTCAATTCAGTCATAAATTCATCTATAAAATAGGTTTAGCCCCGTCCAAGAACATAGCCCTAAGGTCAAATCGAGATCCAAGCACCGCCAAAATTTGAATTATAAAGTCTGTTTTCCATCGACCAGAACATAGAATCCTTTCTCTATACTTAAAATAAACTAGAAACGCGCCCAGAAGGACAATAAGAATCGATCTGAGACCCAAGAATAGCTTCCGTTAGGTTTGCTTTCAGCTTGCAGCAGCCAGCCTGAGAGAGATGAACAATAAAATTGCAAAAAACAGTCCAAGCGTAAGCGTAAGTATATATACTCCAGGACCAGAAAACCCGAGTAAGAATTCTTTTCCATCCAGAGAGTTTGTGCCTGTGCGGGAAAAGGATACAATATACTACACTGATAAGCAATAAGCAATCTCAAAATGTCCTGTCCAAAAAACCACTTTGGGAAAAATGCTTTCCCATTCTCATTCCTAGCGTCAACCCAGTTTTTTCCCCCATTTACACATTTCCTTTGCCCTCCTTAAACTCCATCTTCTTGCTTCATTGGACGTCTGCTCCAGACATTTCTTTTTCTTTATTTTCTCTCCAGACGTCCGTCCGTTGAGGTTAAACTAGGACAATTTTGGTTATACTCAACAAATGTGCAATGTCTTAAGGAAGCTATTATTTTATTTCAACTTTTGCCAATTTATTTTCGGTAAATTTGATTCAATCATTCAGAAGAAATCGATATGGAACCTTGATTGACACTTTGAATCCAAGATAATGAAGGGGAAGGACATTTATTTCGTAGACTCTACTTTACTTCCGCCCCGTCTGACGTGATCCTTCCTTGCATTCAGATTTTTTGTGCAGATAATTTCATTTTCATTGGAGAATAATGTCTGGGCTGTTCCATTTTCCATCTGCCTGCCAAATACTTTTTCCTCAATATCCGAGAAGAGGAAGACAGGTCCAGAGACTGAGCCTAGCCTTACGCCTGCGAGTATGAATTGCATTACGTACCGTTCGATTCCTTTAGTTCAGATATGCACATTTTATCATGTAATGCCTGCCTGCCTCCCTACTTTGGTCTTGGGCTTTTGTAGAGGTAAGGAAGGAAGCATAAGCATCCATCACCAAGTGATTGATTGTCTCTTTCACACACTCAAGCATCCATGTTTTATTACCCTTCTGCGAACACATTCAAAATGTGTGTGCGGAGGATAGGGAAAAACGTTTTGAATTCCGAAACGACGTATGCAAATCCTGAAAGAAAAGAGCTCAAAAGATAGCGCCTAGGCCTTAGCAGTACCGAGCATAGCATAGGAAGTTCCACAGCATGCATGCATTCAAAGTGTATTGCGATTTGCGATGCTTATACTAGTTTTTGCCTTGAATCAAGCGGTGAGCTTTCACATAAAGAACCACTTGATCCACTTCCACTTGGGGGTTCCTATCAAGTTTATATATCCACTTTGGTTCCCTATCAAACTCAACCGCAAGGCAAATCCAATATAATAGTGGGTTGGCAAGTTTGAAAATTCTTATAAGAAGATATAAGAAACTCAAGTAGGAAGTACTGGGGCGGAAATGCCTTTGATTAAGAATGCGTTGAAGAAAATAAAATTCAGAAAGATTGATTATATGGATTTTTGATTTAATTTTGGTAATTTATCACCGGGTTTGTTTTTAATATCTAGTAAAAAATCTAATTTTCTCTTAGATTTAGTTTTTCAGGAATTATAGTGTAAATTTCTTATACTTTGTAACTAGACTCATTGTTTTTCACCTATTTCTACAATTTCAAGGAGAGACACAGTCGTAAAGACAATGTAATTCAGTTGAGAAGAGAAAGGAAGAGTGAATGTCTGCCTGGTATGGATGATGTATGTAATGCATTTCTTGAGCTTTCTTCGCCTTGACAAATAGCAGAAGAACTCTGCTGCTCAGAATAAGAATGATGCTAATACTGCTAGGAGACTCATTAGCATTTTACATTAATCATCTTCCTTACCTCTTGTTTTCTTTTCATATTTCTCCTCGCTCCGCTCATGCAAACATGAACTCTGGGCTTGACTTGACTTCACAGAATCTCAAGAATCAGATAATGACAACTAATATGTGGCTAGAGCAGGTAAGCCGCCGCCTTTTCATTCCACTTGACTCGACTCGACTCGACTTGCTTGTTTTCTCCCTCAACTTTCACCCTATTTTAACTCTCGTGCTACTAATCTGGAAGATTGAGTCAGTCTTGAGGCAACATTCCCTATAGAATATTCAAGTTAAATCAGGGCTCGTCAGCAAAAAAAATATTCATGTCTTGCCTTTTTAGAAGTTGGCTCTAATATTTCTACGTATTTGAGTTTTCTTTTTTCTAGATTCTCGGAAAGGTTCAAATAAACGAGCCAATTTTATTTACTGGGATTTGAAGTAATGAGAATTTCTCAGAATCAAGAATTTCAGACGAATTTGGTATTGTGATTCTGAATCTTATGCGTCAAATACGCTATCATTATAAATTTTCGTTTCAAATCACAAAGTTTATGTTTATTTTTCATATAGGAAACCGGAAACCAGAAAATAGAATAAAATAAATTACAGAAATCTTACTTTTGGGTTCAAGAAAGGGCAAGAGGCCGAAATAAGAGAAAGCTGACTTTCCCTATGAACTTTCTCGTAAAGTGAAATTCAAATAGAGCAAGTACCTCGTAGTGGTAGGAAGCTAGTGAGCAAACAAATGAGATGCTAATCTTATGCAAATCAATTTGCAGGAATGGTCCGACTACAAATTGACATGGAACCCGGAGGACTATGGCGGTGTGGAAACTCTACATGTTCCCTCAGAACACATTTGGCTCCCTGACATTGTCCTCTATAATAAGTGAGTGGTTTTACGATTTTCCTTTTTAGTTGTTTTTAAATTGATGCCCTCGTTTTGGCAAAGTTTATGGTCTCATGAAATTTTTAAATGGGAAATGACATGCCAGAGGCAGAAGCTTATATGCAGAAATTTATTTCCTTATATGAAAAACTTGCTTATATGAAATTTTTGATATTTTAATGTTTCATTGAAAGTACATTAGATGCATTTAAGATTTCAAATTGAATTCGAATGCAATTTAAAACACATTTGTATAGTCAAACTGAATTTATTGCAAAAAAAAGAACTTAATGGCTCGTGCGTTGCGTTGCGTTGTTTCGCGTAAATACATTTTCCCTCATAATGATATTCATGAGAATAAGATAGGAAACATTTTTTACTGTATGAAGAAGAAAGAAGGAGAAAAAAAGATAGTTTTTTTTTCTTCTTTAGAGATGACAATCTCTAGGGAATCCTCCTTGCTTGCTTGGCTAACGGATCCTATCCTATGTTGTCAAGCTATTGAATGCTCCCGCCTAACAATTTCGTTTTTTTTTATTCTGGATCCTGAAAAAGGGGAAAGTTCACTAGCAATGGTTGTGGCCAGGCCACCACATTCTATTCTGTGGACGAACGTGTGGTGTGAAATTGAAGGATTTTTATTTTACAATGCACTCCACCACTACTCTTTCCTTATTCACCCTTTCGTAAATCGAATCTTCTGGCATTTGTTCAACAAGAAAAATGAGGGAGTGAGAAATTCTTCTCCGCAGCATGCAGGCATGTTGGTCTACAATGGAACCTCATCCTTCATCTTTTTTCTTCAAGAAAAAAAAATATTATAAAAAATAGCATTCAACTCAACTTGGCACAAATGCACCGCGCACCGCACGACACAATTGACCTCAAAAGTGCTCGAATTGAACAAAACTAAAAGGTTCATATAGATTCGACTTTTTTAGCGGTAATAATGGGCCTATTTTTCAAAAATTATAAAAAACACATAAGAATCATTTTACCACAGCGGGAAAGGCAAAAAATACATACAGCATATGGACCATGTTAAGTTTTGAAGTTTGACTGGAACTATTTCCTAGTACAGTCTAAATATATCTCAGAAAAAATCATAAGCTTTTAGAACGCATCAATAGTAGACCTAGACGTAGACACAATGAAATATGTACACAAATACAGGCGAATAAATGTTGTCGCTGTGATTGCAGCTTTCATTGCTTTCTCCCAGAAAAGCTTGGCTTGGCTTGGCATAGGATTTGACAGCCAAATATATAAAACATGGTTTTCACAGATTAGGATTAAATTTGGTTCGGACTGCTGCTACAATAGCCACAGAGAAAATCCTAAGCCAATAATAACCGAACCACTTGTGAGGATAAATCTCAACAGCCAGAGTGACCACTACTTTTGCATATTTTATTTGAACCCTCTCTCCATTTTCCAAATCCGACTCGTATTATGTGATTTTGGCTTCTGCTGCAATGCAATGAAAAGGATGTCGTTATCTCCTGTGTCCAACTCCAACTTAATCTAGCCCTGTGATGAAACGTCAAGTGTAAAATGCCATGGCACGAGAGAGATAAATATGGGAAGTCAAACTCAAAGTTGGACAGAGTTACATTTATTACATGACCCTCGCGCCCAGGCATATCTGCAATAAAATCCGAAGCTCGTGAAATACAATGAATTCGCTGGACAGAATTCTTAACAAGCCTAGGAGTTCGCCTAGGGAGTCATATTTGGGCCTGGGTCTGGCCTGATATTTTGAAATAAATGCACTACGTATTTTTGACTTTTTTGTGAAAATGTGTTTATACGTATTTTTAAAAAAAATATTTGGCGGCAGCAGAGAGGTCAGTGACCCTCATTTTGAGTTTTGGTCTTGGTCTCTCGAGACTTGGTTTAGGAGACAAGGACTGGGGCTTAAATGGTAAATGGAGAATGAGAATCCCATGGATGGAATTTATTGCTTCTTTCTCCAGAATATGTGCGTAGCACTAGGAATGAGTTATGAGGAAAAGCAGGCCGACTCTTTGCAATGCTTCTCACATATCCCCGTCACAAAGTTGGAAACTCAAAATGTTGTTTTCATTTTTTTGTTACTCTTGTTTTTTTGTACGTCTTCCCCACTTTCTCCTAGACCGTAGTCTAGTATTATTTCATTTTCTCCTTGGTTTCTTTTTTTATTCTTCTTGGGTGGTTGGGTGAGAAATCCGAAGAACTGGGATAGGCTTGTTTCGATTTTTCGACTCGTAAGAACTTGGATAATACTTGGCTTTGCTACTGCTGTTGTGTTGTAAAAAGATCCAACCATGCAATGTAGAGTATTTTATTTATTACAGTGGGCAAAGCATCATAGGAATAACCTCATATTTCCTCATTCTGATTCCAACTTTGTCCTCATGAAAAACATTTTTCTCATTCAGGCTTAAGGAGTCCAACCATTTGTTTTCATTTGAATGGCTTGCCCATGCCCAGCACAAAATAGCATCTATTTTGTGCCCTTGACTAGAAAATTGCTTTTTTCTGAGTTTACGCATCGTACAAGAATAAAATCATATTATTTTGGCTTTTGTTACTAGATTAGCTTCAATTTTTGGATTTAGTCTGGTTATATGATTAGTTTTAGGTAGGCGGTGAGTGACATCGGAGTCCTTTCTAATTAATTAACCAGTGGATATTATTAATTTACATGTAGGAAGGAAAAACACATTTATTTCTGACTGCCTGCCCCAAAACTACATGATCAATTTGAGTGCACAGCACAATTGGATTAATTGTGTTTTCACTCTTCGGACTCTACAGTGAAAGTTTTGTGCAATGCACTATGCACTGTAACCCTTGTAAATCTCGCGGTGCGGTAGGGAACGGAAAGCAATTAAAGAGAACATGAGTTTCCTTTTCTGTGATTAATGCTTGCTGACTGAGTTCACCCAGAACATGATTTTATTGAACTAACTCTCTATGTGCTATGCTCGTTTTTTTTCTTTACAGTGCGGACGGAAACTATGAAGTGACCATCATGACAAAAGCAATTCTTAACTACACAGGACTTGTTCGTTGGAAACCACCCGCGATTTACAAGTCCTACTGTGAAATTGATGTTGAGTACTTTCCCTTTGATCAACAAACTTGTAAAATGAAGTTTGGCTCTTGGACATATGATGGATACACGGTATGTTGTTTTTATATAATTTATTATTGATTTTTGTGCAAAATTCCACATGATTTTACAGAAACCGGCAGAAGTACAATCTTAAGTAAATGAAATTCAATGCGCAAAAAAAGAAAAAATGAGTTAGATTGAAATTGAACCAAAATTGCACACTTAAGCTTAGCCTGGAGCCACAATCATTAGAAAAGCCCATTAGACAAAGTTATAACTGCCGCAGCGACCAAAATCCAGCTAGGCATAAAAAGTCCGTACTATTTCAAAACTAGAAAGTACTGCTTCTGTAGAAATCGTAATTGTAAAAGTTTTGGATGGTAAGACGGTCGGAAGGAAGGAAGAAGCATTAATTGAAAGAAGTTATAGCACACGCAGCCAGCCAGCCAGTCATCTTCCTTCACAAGTTTCTTCATTCCTGACGCTGCTGATGCTAAATAGTGAAAAGAAAGAAAGGCACGGGCACGACATATTCGTTCGTTCGTTGGAGAAAGCACGCACGCACACGTCAGTGAAAGTTGTGGACATTTGTACAAATGCATAGAACGAGGACGAGACGACTGAAGCGGAACGGATGGTAGCTTAAACTCTTTTAGAATTTGAGAGCAGAAGTGTACTGTGCAGTATGGAGTAGAACTCATCATTCCAATCTTGTCTTGTGATCTACGCTAGCCAAGGCAAAGTAATGATTCCAACTTGCTAAAACATTAAAGGGAAGAAGGACGTACGTGGGAAGATACATCCGACAGAGTTTTTTGGAGATGAGTTACAGGAAAAGTTTCCGGTTTCTAACTTAACTAATGGAACGCTTAAACGTCTAGGGTGGTCTTGAATATGGGTGCTGTTCGAATTACGTAATAGTGCAATATACGCTATAGGCCTAAATACTCGATATAAAAAATCTGGTATATAGTAAAAAAATCTATCGAATTCAAATTTTACGAAGAACTTTGGCTATTGGCTGGCTTGAAAATGTATTATATCCTAGTTGACCACCCTGGGCTGGTTCGAATTTCGAATCTTGTGTCTTGTCCGTTGTCAGTTCCTCGCGTTACCGTTGACAGATGAACATACCCGGGTAGTTCTTGAGCGTAGAGCACTTGAGCCTCGAAGGCAAGACAAAAACTCACCTATCACCATACATTGCATTGCATTGCATAGTAGCTGAGTTGGCTACTCGGTTTTCACATTTTATTACACTTTTACAACGCTCGTTAGACAACTTTGCTTTTATCTTCCGGCCGAGGTTTTTTTTTACTTTGTCTCTTTTACGACCACCCTGTCTACCCTCGGCTTTCCTTGCCTTGCAGATGCAGATACGAGTACGTATAATAAAATTGCCAGTAGTCAATAACTCTAGTGAATTTTTCTGGTTGCCCATGCTCATCTAAATAATGTAATGACGGATTCCTCGAGTTAAGATTATGAAACTCCTCCGGAACTACTGAACAAACGTAAAAACTCGAGCGATACGTCAATGCAGATACGAGTACGTATAATAAAATTGCCAGTAGCCAATAACTCTAGTGAATTTTTCTGGTTGTCCATGCTCATCTAAATAATGTAATGAAGGATTCCCCGGGTTAAGATTGTGAAACTCCTCCGGAACTACTGGACGAACGTAGAAACTCGAGCGATACGTCAAAGAACTCAGAATTCTTGTAAAAGTCAGCGAGTAACACCGGAAACTTTGCCTCACTTGATTTAGCGCAAAGCCCAATTACGTCAGTGAGCGCGAAGCGCAATAACGGGGTAAAATTCTGGCCGGGCTAGTTTTAACTAATAATCTTACCTACACTACACCTAAGTAAATATTCTTAAAATTATCCCGGACAGAATAGAAATGTTAATTTGAATACAGGACGCTTCATCCCACCAAAGTAAATCAGGGTGCGTGAAGCAGTTGCAGCAAAAAATATTTGCATTATTAGATCACGCATTATTTTTGACACTGTCCACCCACTACTGCACTGCTACCCATTGCAAAAATCAATACAAAGTAGGCAAAATGAATTTACATGAGAATGCAGCAAAATGCAATGATTTTTGAACTTCTTACAGTTGCAATTGCAGATTTTGGTGCATAAAATGTGAATGTAATGAAATTGTGCCATAGCTTAGCATAACAGGAACACGCGTGAAACATGTAAATAAAATTATTTTTATCTGTGTGTAGGCAAACCACAGGACAGATAATGCTAATGCACTAGAATGGCAAAGCGAAAAAACTCGCTTGTTCCAAAAAAATATTTGCATTATTAGATCACGCATTATTTTTGACACTGTCCACCCACTACTGCACTGCTACGCATTGCAAAAATCAATACAAAGTAGGCAAAATGAATTTACATGAGAATGCAGCAAAATGCAATGATTTCTGAACTTCTTACAGTTGCAATTGCAGATTTTGGTGCATAAAATGTGAGTGTTATGAAATTGTGCCATAGCTTAGCATATGCATAACAGGAACACGCGTGAAACATGTAAAATTATTTTTATCTGTGTGTAGCCAAACCACAGGACAGATAATGCTAATGCACTAGAATGGCAAAGCGAAAAAGACTCGCTTGTTTTCCAGTACATTCTACGTAGTCCCATATGGTCTAGTGGTTAGGATTTTTGACTTTCACTCAGAAGGCCCGGGTTCGATTCCCGGTATGGGAACAATTTTTGCAACATTTTACTTTAACTATCTTTATGAATATTTTTACAGAATTTTCTCAAAGTGTGCGACATCTACTTTATAAACCGATATTCGCCTATTTTCTAATTTTGAGAAAGAGTGTAAAGTTAAATTTTGTTAAGTTAATTCTCACTTAGATACTGTCAGTACCTTTAATAATAAGGTNCATGCCAAGTAAGATTAAATTGTTTCGACCTAATGACTAAGCAAGACAGGGATTGGTAGAACGTAAGAACGTTATAGGTGCAGAAATTATCTGCCGAGCGCGGGGTAGTGTAGCGGGTGCCAGCGGCAGCCAGCGGCTGGCTTAGGCCGCTAGTGCCTATTAACATTATTATTTTCACCATAGCATGGTCCGAACTATGGTGAAAGCAGGGGTAGTAATTCTCATTGAAAATTTGATTGGTCATAAATTCTAATTGGGAATCACCCATTTGGGAAGGGGTATTTCCATCCACGTCCACGTACGTATTGTTTGAGGATTTAAGTTGGTGGTTAAGAGCCCATAAAATTTAGATACGTCCCGGATCGTCGGATTTAGATCCAGCCCAGCTCTTGCTGAGAAATCAAAATACCCCGAGTAATGCTAAGTGCTAAAGATGTGGTCAGAGTCAGAGCTAGAAGATACAAACAGCTAGTCTAGTGAGATGAAGAAGCTTTTGCGTTGCGTTTGCGTTTGCGAGGTTTTGGGTCGTTGTTCGCATAATGGTGTGGTTTTATGATCCCTTAAAAAATCAAGCATCAAACTAAAGAATGTAAATGCGTTCCGGCTATTGTGTTTGTGTTTATGGCTTCCGGCTCAGCACTTTTCTCACTTAAATTAATAAGAGAATCCAATTCTCTCAAAATACTAGCAATAGTAATAGCTATAGCAAAGTTTATGACTTTTAGTCGACTTCATGGCTTCGCAAATGAAGCTTCCATTTTTTGAACCGTCTTCTGCCATCTATCGGTGTTGAATGTCGAATTCCTAATAAAATAACAAAAGGTCAAGCAATCTAAGCTTTAGCTGCTGCGGTTTTCCAAGCAAGATCCTAATTCTTCTTCCTCCAGTCTGAAAAAATCCTGTTTTCCTCCCACGTTCTCTTTAGCTTTTGATTTTTTGTAGTTAGTTCACGTTGTAGTGTGGCCGGCCAGTCCAAAGCGTGACAAGAAGCCATTTTGTTACATGGTAGCCAAAATAACTTAAGCTTCTAGTTTTTTTTTCTTCTTCACCACAACCGCGGAATCATAAGAAGTGAGTGTCAAGTAAAACTCTCTCGTCTTCGTCTTGACGTGACTTGACGGTCTTCTTCTTGATATCCGAAAGGCGCAACATGGCGCGCAGTAGGCAGTAAGTATGAACTCTGGGTATTTTGTCCTTACAAATCCATAAATATCCCACATGTACTACTATGTAGTAGTAGTAGTACAGTCAGACTCAGACTCAGACTGAGAGATTAGCTTCGACACTTTAATGGCCATCTCCACAGAGTTAATCTTCTTTATTTCCCTTCCATTTGTCCCCAGACCGAATGCGAATACGGCGGGGCAAGGCGGAAAATCCTATTTGAAGACATATCTATGGTTTGCTATGCTACAATGCTACCCGAATTCGGGACTTTTTTCTCTCTCTCTTCACTTTAAAAAGAAAGTTTTATATCCCTAGTCACATTGGAAAATGAAATATCATCTCTCAATTTCGTTCGTTCGTATAGAATTTACTCAAATACAAATACAAATAGAAGCAGAGCAAGAGCTCTTGCCGAAGACTCAAGCCCTAAGGACGGAAACTAAAAACTGAGCCATTGTTCTTCCGTTGTTTAAGTTTATTCCTTCAAAATTCACAATTTACATTCACAGGGAAAGTTTTCCGGGCGGAAGAGCTTGGGGTTATATTTGTATCTTTAAGGAGTTTATTACATATAGGAGCATCAGTCTCATATTTTGGATCATAGCAGCCAACCAACCAAGCTAAGCCTGCGTGTGTGCTTGCGTTCATGTTAGGGAAATTTTACTTTTTGCGCTCCAATAAATTCAAGAAGATAGTAAATTTTACCATTCTCGACAAGTTTCTCTCGGGACTTTAGGAAAATATCAGATATCCTAGGAGCATTACATTTCAACAACTTTTAGACCATTCATGTCATAATTTATTCATCCGCAAGAATTGGAGTTCTTAGGTCGTACTTTTTAAAATTAAATGAAGGATTTGATGTAATTTTTTTTTATTTTAAAAGGTGGACTTGCGTCACATATCCAACAAAGGAGAATCGGAAGGAAATGATTTTACGGACATCGGGATAGACTTGACAGACTATTACATTTCTGTCGAATGGGACATAATGGACGTTCCAGCCAAACGTTCTGAAGAATATTACAGTTGCTGTGCAGAGCCTTACATTGATATTATCTTTAGCATTCGGCTAAGAAGAAAAACACTTTTCTACACAGTCAACCTCATCATCCCTTGTGTTGGGATTTCATTCCTCTCAGTCCTTGTATTTTATTTACCATCTGACTCTGGAGAGAAAATGTCACTTTGTATTTCTATTCTTCTATCCTTAACTGTGTTCTTCTTGCTCCTAGCTGAAATTATCCCACCCACTTCACTAGCTGTACCTTTACTGGGAAAATATTTGTTGTTTACTATGGTTTTGATTACATTTTCTGTCGTCGTTACGATTTGTATCCTCAACGTCAACTACCGCTCACCCGCAACACATAAAATGGCCCCTTGGGTTAAAACAGTATTTATTGAAACACTTCCAAAATATTTATATCTCAAACGCCCAGAAAAAGATGAGGATGATGGTGGAGATAGTTTACAAGATGAGCATCGTCATGGACTCATGGTCACGAGTGGTATGGGTGGTAGTGGACCTTTTGGTGGAAGTGGAAGAAATATTCAAATTTGTCATTTGCATTGTCTTAACCACACGACCATGGCACCTCATTCACATGGAGGAGGAGATGGCGGATCCAATGCTATAATGAATGAATTTCCTCTCTCATCTACTACTACGACTACTCATTACCCTAATCTCCCATCACCAATTTTTCTGAGTGAGAGTGAAGCCCTTAGACATAATTTTGGGGATTTGACGAAACGTTTTCCATCTGAGATTGAAAAATCTGCCACGCATACTAGATTCGTTGCTCAACATTTGAAAAATAAGGATCGATTTGGGGAGGTGAGTCATTTTTTGAATTTAAGCCAAGAGCTAAGCTTGCCATTACGACATGAAAAGTTTTTTCACTTAAAATTCTTAAGACAAGATAAAAATTTCAACAGAATTTATGAAATAATGTATCAGTCGATGTTTTCTAAGCATCCAAGATTTCATGTAATTTAAATGAAGACAGATCTTGTTACATTTTGTCATTATCCAACTGAAGTCCTCGTTATTCGGACTTTGCAGAGTATAAACTTTCTCCCGAATCGAGACTTTTCATTCAGATAGGATTTTGAGCTGAACACAACACAGACATTCATTCTGTCAGCCTAGCCTGGTCTTTTCTACCTTTGCTTTCATGTGTCCCTTTGGCCCCTATAATGGGATTTGGCTTTGGCTTTCATCCGGCCATCCCATGCCATTCCATATATGTATGTACACACAAATACAGTTACAGTACATTTGATTTCAAAGAAAGTTGTTCATTCAATGAAAGAAACCTTTGACTCTGACTCTGACTGTGTGAGCACGAGCAGAGATTGAATTCAAAGTCAGTCAGATCAGATCAGGGAAAGTAAATTCTGCTCAAGCTGGAATCTACGGATGAGCTGATACTCAGCCCACAGTCGAGCGTATCTGTTTTTGTTTGGTCCTATTTTCAAAAAAGAAATCAATAACTTTATTTTACAGCAACAGCACTAAGCAGTGAATTTTCCGAAAAGCAACATGCAATGCAGCATGAAATTTCATTTGCAAAAGAGAAGAGAAATTTCACTTTCCCGAGCTGAGCTGCGTATCCATGTGTGCAGCGTAGTAGCATCTTCGAATATTCTTTCAGAAAACGAAGCTCTGATTTTGCATAATTACATGTATTGGAACTTGGGACTAGCTTAGCTATGGTTGGCAATGGCATACTTTGTTCGGATTTTGCGTAAAGTCTACACACTTCTTCTTTTGCTTGACTTGGCAATGAAGCTGATTCACTCAAATTTCTTGCTACACATGGCATTGGCATTTCAAGTGTAATATGCGAATTGCGCAAAATTAATTCTTTCCAAATGATTTGTTTAAAAACGCTAGAAATGGTTCAAAGACTAACAAAATCAGTATTAAATCGACTTTCTGGCTTAATTATTCATAAATATTTCAAAATTCAGCCGAAATTAATGTGGTAACTAAGTTCCAGTTAATTTGCATTGTAAATTGAAAAGGTTCAGAGCATAGTTCAAAAGCTTGTGGATTTTCTATTGTGTTTGTGTGTATATTCTGCAAGTCCAATCAAAGCAATGCAATGGCAGGATTGACATCACCATTCGCCAAAGGCCAAACCCCCGGGTTTAGTTGACACTAGAGCTACGTGATGAGACTAGATTTTGATAAATTTCATATGTCTCCTGTCAATCCAATCCAATCTAGCCTAACAGAAAGCAGAGCAAGAGCATTTGAAATTGAATTGATTTACCAAAGAAAGAAACTACTGACTGGGACTAGGTTACGCATTGGCGTTACGTTAGGGTGTGAATTGTGAATACAATGCTTTGTTGAACTTCCATTTATTTGAGGTGCTTCTTCTTTTCATAGCACAGCACGAAAAGAGCATGAAATATTCTCATCCGTTTTCTTTGCTTTCTGCTGAAATTTTCTCCAGTAGTATGTTTTTTAGAATTCAATGAAGTCTCGTCACTCAGACTGTCTGTCAGTTTGGGCTTGTTCCTTCGTTCTTTCTTTGTTGTTCCTAAGAAACGCCATGCCATGCCAAGCCAGGGAATCCAAAGATGTTCTCTTCCATTCTATTATACAACTGCCTGCTGATTTTTTGGGTATACAAACCAACTTCAAAAGCATTAACAAACTAAAGGAAACGATTTGGAGATTAAATCAGGTCTCTTTTCATCCCGCTGCGCTAAACTAAAGGAAACGATTTGGAGATTAAATCAGGTCCCTTTTCATCCCGCTGCGCTGAGTTGATTCATGGCGGCAGCTCGAAAATTTCTGATTCTTCTTCTTTTCTAGAAACACGCGAATCGATTGCATTTTATCAGCTCAGGATTTTTTTTGCTAGTAATCGCAAACAATTTATTCCTTCGCTGACTCCATCTATCTTTTAGGTTCAGAATTAGTGGATCCAATCGAATAGAAGGTTCAAAAGTTAACTTAGTTTTAGTTGGTCAAAAGTTTAAAAGTTTTGGGCAGGCTAAATTTAAAAGGAGGATGGAAATGATGATAAAGGCAATGCAAGAAAGTTCATGAACTCAAAACGAGGCAGACTAGGCGGGTGGAATTGGTTGGACGGACTCCGAGGTCTATTATTAGAAACTTTGAAGTGATGGCGTCGGGTCGGACGTGACATTCTGTGTGTGAAATAGTTGGACGATTTCGTCCTCCTCCGCTTCCGTTTATTCCCAAAAGGACGATATTTTACGACTAACTTTGAAAAGAACTTCACTTGGATTCGATTTTGTGACCTAAGCACAGAACAATGATTCTTCTATAAAACTTGGCTAGCCTAGCTAGGCTAGGATAGTCTAGTCCATTATATTACTACCTAAGAACTTAAAAATCTAAATTAAATTTTTTAGTATTAATCCTTGGCTTTTTATTCTCTCTATATAATTTTAGATTGAAGATGACTGGAAATACGTGGCAATGGTTCTAGATCGACTTTTCCTTTGGATTTTCACCACAGCCTGTGTCGTTGGGACAATAGTCATTATTCTCCAAGCTCCGAGTCTGTATGACACGACGCGTCCAATTGATCTTCAATATTCAAAAATAGCAAAGAAGAAAATGATGCAAATGGGACCGGAGGATGATTAAAAGTAAAAGTTATAAAAATTGATATATAAAAAGTTACTACTATACATGTACTATGATGCTATTACGGAAGGAAATATGTTAGTATATGTAATATGCGCTATTCACTGTGCTGACTATGCTATGCTTCCATTTGGGGATAGGACTATTTGCACCTATCTCCAATTTTGTACTAAATTTTAAGGAAATTTTAAAATGTTGAAAAGGATGATGCAAAGAATTTTTCTGGTCTTTGCTGAAAATTGTGTAAAAGTCTTCGGAGACACTCTACTTTTAAGTTTTTAAGGTACAAGTAAAGGTGTACCTACAATTTTCACTTTCAGTTAAAATACTGGTAATTAAAACAGTACATTTACAATTCAAGGCATTGGTCATGCCAATTGCCAATTACCATTGCATAGAAATTGAATATTAGCAAGACATATGCTATACACATGCATGCATGAGCATGCATGAATTTTGTTTACGGCAACAAATGCTGTACTGTACACTGGTGAAACTCTTTCCTACTATTATATTGTTGTTACGTTCCCGTTCTTTCAATTTTTGCTCTCCAAGAATGTTGGCATTTTCATTACTCATTCACTTTCAAGATTCAAAAGAAAAATGAAAAAGTAAGCAGAGTTGTTGATGTTGAAGGATTTTTGTAAAGAAAATGAGTTGTGTATGCTTGTATGCATACACTCAAGTAAACTTGATAAAATTCCTCACTTTTGTGCCATATGAGAGTAGAGTCAAGCTCAAAGCCACTGCTATACTTGCCAAAAATTCAAAATATTGTGTGGACAAAGTATTTGGCTCCTTTGTGCAATGATTATTCTTCTAATTTCATGTCGAAAGCTGAACGAAAGGGTTAAAAATTAACATTGCAACGTTTTTGGCTGGAAATAGTTTATGAAATAGAATATTTAGTCTCAATTTTAACTGAATTGTGCAAATTATGAAGTTATGCAGTAACTTTTTAAGTATTTTTTGGTGTACTTTGATTTTAACTTTTGTGCCATATGAGAGTAGAGTCAAGCTCAAAGCCACTGCTGTACTTGCCAAAAATTCAAAATATTGTGTGGACAAAGTATTTGGCTCCTTTCTGCAATGATTATTCTTCTAATTTCATGTCGAAAGCTGAACGAAAGGGTTAAAAATTATCATTACAAGGTTTTTGGCTGGAAATAGTTTATAAAATGGAATATTTAGTCTCAATTTTAACTGAATTGTGCAAATTATGAAGTTATGCAGTAACTTTTTAAGTATTTTTTGGTGTACTTTGATTTTATGTATTTATTTAAAAAGTTCTTCGACATATGCGCTGTTGAAGCTGATTCATCTGTCTGTCTCCCAATGGAAAGAAAAAGTACTTCTTTTTCAAGTCACGTCATTTATTAAACATTGCATTGCAAGTGCTGAAGACCTTTCTCTTCACATTGGACCAAAAATGCTAAAAATGGAAGCATTTAGCAAGATGAAGAATTCTGCATGCAGATGCGTAGCGTACGTACGTAGCGGAACCCACACATTACACATAGCCGAAAGCAATTTCAACATGCATTACAATATTACAAAGTCTGTGTAGTCAGAACATGTCTTTGCCTTGCCTTCCATTGCATTGCATTGCAATTTCCCTTTTTCCTTTTACTTTTATGATCCTTTGAGGGAATTCCATGGTTCATGGCTCTGGCTCGGAGTTGCAGACAGACTGCGGTCACAATGTGCAAAAACAAATGAAACTTGAACAAATCAATTATTTATTTAACTCCCTCTTCAATCTAATTTAATGAGCAACTAGTCCTTAGTCCTTATGTGTGCCAAGAGTCCCTTAATGCCTCACTACTACGCTCGTTTGTAAAGTGAGATATGTACGGGAACGGAAGGGAAGGAAGAAATTGTGCTGAAAGCATGAAGGAGGCGATTAATTATATGGTTATGGTCCAATTCTGACTCCTGCTGCGTGGGTGGAATACAAAAAGAAAACGACGTGTTCTCATATTTTTATGACTTTATCTACGCCAAAATTTGTTCTTGGTTCGGAGTTTCGATACTTTTACTGGTTTTCCCCGGTGCAGTCTATAGTTAACAGTTTTTTTAGCCATATCAATTGCAATTCTTGCTAAAGTCAGTCTAAATTATAAGCAATGACGCTTTGGGCATTACTATTTCTTTTTGGGACGTTCACTACAAATTCGACAATGTTTAAATCAAGGGTGCTTCCCCGGATATATTAACTAATTAATGGTACTTCTTGTATAGAAAAATTAATGAATGTAAATAAAATTATACATAATTACCATGTCGTCGTGTGACTACTAATTAAGTAGGTAAGTCAAGTGGCCTCCGGCCTCATCTGGGTCAGGTCAGGTCCGATTTCACTCACGAGCTCACGGACCAGAAAGGCCCCCTGGAATTTCTCAAAGAGGCTGTGTTAAAAATGTACATACTCATCTAATTAATTGATTAATTAATTAATCCTACCTTAATTAAGTGGCCTGGCCAGTCTTAGTAGTAGCTGTAGCTGTACCTGTAGGGCTTAACCTAGACTAATGTATAAAAATTCGTGAGGTAAAGAAGAATCCGCACTGGGACAAAAACAAATGAACTTCACTCAGCTTTCTTTCTGAGTAAGTAATTAAGAGAACGTAATTAACTCAAACTCGTACTAGGTGCTCCAGTACAATACAGAGTGGCTGAGATTAACATGCAAAATAATTAATTAGGTAAAGTAACTCGTGCAAATATTGAAATTGTTTAATTAACTGTGTAATTGGGCGAATTGAGTAAATAAAAATGTATTGTTGAGTTTAGTTTTCAACGGTGCTGAAGCTAAGCTAAGCTAAATTTGTGTTCTACTTTTATTTCGACAAAATTTGAAAAAAAGGCCAAGTTTCAAAAATTTCCCAATACAGCTGCAGTTTTTTATTTTAAATTTTAGACAGGAATAGCGACAGTATGAAAATTTCTGCATGTGTGGTAACATACAATATAGGAACATTAGGCACAGCATTTGGGATAAAGAGATTCAAACACACATATAAATGAGTACAAAAAAATATTAGTTAAAAATATTAATCTTTCTCAAAATGTTAAATATCCACGTGTTTAGGAGTATCACAGAGCAGGGCATGTTAGCCAATTGGTTAATTTTTGCTAGGAAAATTTGAATTGCAGCCAATCGAAGGTGGATCTACAGCTTGTGAAACCTGATTGGAGGCAGAAGGAGCTTTATTTAAATTCAAATGTTTGCTTTGGCTCAAACCTAAATTGACAGATGCTGATGTAACTGCTGATTTAGCCTTTGGCAGAAAATGTTCTTTTGATCCTTTGTTTCCATTACTTTTTTGATAAAATATAAAAACTTGAGGTTGATCTTGCATAGTTTCTGGAGGAGGTTCTACCATTTCTACCTTAGTTTCAATTTCAGGTTCTTTGATAAAAACGTAGACAATCGTTTTTCGTTTTGGCGGGAGAATAACTTTTTGTTTTTGTTGTAATTTGATTGTGGGCCCTTGGAGAAAAGATATTTGTTCATTTGAAGTCAGAGAGTCTTCATAGAGGGCTCGTTTAATGATTTCTTCATCTCCTGGTTTATGGATCAANGGGCCCTTGGAGAAAAGATATTTGTTCATTTGAAGTCAGAGAGTCTTCATAGAGGGCTCGTTTAATGATTTCTTCATCTCCTGGTTTATGGATCAAGAATCGAATTTCTCTATTGTCCCCAGGTGGTGGTGCAGGTGTGGGTAAAGTTGTGACTGTATTTTGTGACCCTGACCCTAGCAAAGTTGCTGCGGTTGTCGTCTCTGGAGAAGAAGACGAAGAAGTAGAGGTCGTCGTCGTTGACGTTGTCGTTTGTTGTTGATACACTGGATTCAAATTAAAATTTGTATTCGTATCCGTGTTTGCCCCTCGGGCAAATTCCTGGGCTGGGTAGTAATTATGCTGAACACGGGACTCCTGCCCTTGATATCGGGGCAACCTTGGCAAACTACCGACAATTGGTTGAAATCTGCTAGGGAAAATTATTTTTGGACTTTGCTGCGGCTGCTGCTGCTGCTGCACTGGGTTAGCAGGCAAAGTAATGTCTTGATCGGCTCCAGGGAAATAATTGGACCTTTGAGTAGACCACCTTGGTTCATTCTCACTTTGAGAATTTCTTTGTTGTGGTTTTGCATTGACTGAGGCTGGGGTTGATAGAGTTAGAAATACAAGGAGCACCGCAGCAGCGGAGAATTTGATCAAAGTCTGAAATCAAAATTTAATTAATGTGGTGCAACTTGAAAGGGCTTTTTGGTTGCAAAATATTTAAACCTTGTCCTCAAACTAACGTGGTATTTTTTGCAAAGAGGTATTTAGCACACATCTCAACAAATGTTTGAGTGTAAATTCTTAATTGTAAGTACGTGTCAATTGTAGCACTTTGCTTTGGGTGAAAGGAAGAAAGAAGATGAACCACCATTCGTAATACGAATACAATACAATAATTTGTCCCATTCGCATATTACTTGACTTAATTGTTACTCCCCGCATTGCTTCTTATTGTTGCGTTGTAAAGACTTTAATTTTCTCTATGTCTTAATGCCTATAGCAAAAAATAATTACTGTAATCATTGACTTGTAAATGTCAACTGGGCGGATTAATTGGGATTATAATTACAGGGTTAAACGTGGTATTTTTTGCAAAGAGGTATTTAGCACACATCTCAACAAATGTTTGAGTGTAAATTCTTAATTGTAAGTACGTGTCAATTGTAGCACTTTGCTTTGGGTGAAAGGAAGAAAGGAGATGAACCATATACATGGCCATTAATTCATTCGCAATAACAATGCAATAATTCGCCCTATTCTTTTATTGCTTTACTTAATTGTTACTCCCCGCGTATTGTTGCATTGTAAAGATTTTAATTTTACCTATGTCTTATTGCCATTGCCTATAGCGAAAAATAATTACTGTAATCATTGACTCGTAAATGTCAACTGGGCGGATTAATTGGAATTATAATTATAGGGTTGACTGATCCTGACAATATTGTAGTGAGAGACAATTTTACATTGTTCACTTAAAATTGACGAGAAGGTTTGACATTTTATTTTAATAAGTTAAGAATTGGTTTGAATTTTTAAATATCGTATTCGACTGGACTTCACTAGACCGACTAAATCCTTCCCTTGTAATAAATAAATGAACTGATTGATCTTAATCTAAAAATATTTTGCTAAATGAACTCACCACTCGACGGGATTCCATTGTCATTTCCGTTTTTAATTAAACACGCTCACGCTCACGCTCACGAAACTTAATGAACTCACCACTCGACGGGATTCCATTGTCATTTCCGTTTTTAATTAAACACGCTCACGCTCACGCTCACGAATGGTCAATCCAAGAGGGTTTTACTTTTGAATCCCTGGAGGTCAAGATGTCCACTCAGCACTGATTGAATACTGATCAATTTATCACAATTCAATTCATTACTTGATACAAATTTGATACAAATAAGGCTAGTGCTACTGTCGTCTTGTCTGTAGTCCACGAACTAATATTTTGTTTGAGGGCTGCAGGTGACCAAGACCAAAGCCAGGTTTTACTTTTGTATCCCTGGAGGTCAAGATGTCCACTCAGCACTGATTGAATACTGATCAATTTATCACAATTCAATTCATTAGTTGATACAAATTTGATACAAATAAGGCTAGTGCTACTGTCGTCTTGTCTGTAGTCCACGAACTAATATTTTGTTTGAGGGCTGCAGGTGACCAAGACCAAAGCCATCGTCTCGTCTTCGTCTTCGACGTTAACATTAACTTGAGCCCCAAACAAGGCTACATTTCATTTCTATTCTTCGAAAGAAAGAGTTAGGTAGGTGGGTACGTACATACGTACGTACGCGTACGTGTAGTCAGAGACAGAGACAGTTAAACTGAGCTCGGCTCATCTTCATCACCATCTCACTCAGCCTCATACTTTTTATTCTCTCTACCTTGATCTGCTCTTCAGATTTCAGATATGGAATAAATGTAAAATGTTGTTGCATGGTTCATTCATTACTTTTACTGTGTACTGACTGTACTAGGATACGGAACGACCGTGGTGCAACGCAACAGTGAGAGCTTTGGCAGTGCAAAATTGTAAGTACATGTTCCCACAGCGGGATATGGGACGGTAATGCACATACGTGAGATGGCTTCGTAATAAAAACTCATTTGCCATGGATTTTGCACGGGATTTGGTTGGGGAGGGCTTTAAATTTGCGAGCAAGTCAAAATTGAGTGATAATCCTTCATAATCTAGAAATTAAGCCCGATTTTGAGTACATTTACATTTAAATATCTCAAATTCCGTAAAAAAAAATTCCTCTAAACAATCATTTCTTTCAGAATTAACAACGAAATTGACCCAAAAAATGATCGGTCATTCGAACTGTACAAAAACTAACCGATTTATAAACTCGAACGGGCTATTGCATAGGAATGTTTAAGATACACCAGCCTTCTGAGCCATAAAACCGGACTAAAAATCAAAATAACCGTAATAACTTGCAATTTTGACCCATTGACCCTTAAATCTGTATCTTTCGTTCGTCCCCCACATTGATGCTTGTTTGAAAACGCCGTTGCCTCCCTTCCTATTCATAGCGCCCTAATGAGACCCAGAATGAATGACTAATGACAAGTCTTTCTTTTTTAAGTAATAATGCTCAAGCTCAGCTTGGTCTGCCTGTCTCCTTGTACACACGTGCATTGTCTTCCCATCAAATCTTGAGACACACAACAACATTCAACATCCTACGTACTGGATGGACCGGACCATCTGATCACTCCGACAGACAAGCGAACGATTCGCAATTCGTGATTGAATACATCTTTCAGATAATTTTCCCAATGCCGGAAAAGAAAATTCTGACTGGTCAACCCAATACTCAATATATACATGCATGCGACAAGTTTTCAATTAATTCCTATTACAATTCCCTTTGTCAAATTCAGTTTTGGTTTTTCCTTTGTTGCTGTTGGTTTTGACAATTTGGAGGATTGATAAATTGAAGCGTTGAAAGTTCGACTTAGGCTTAGGCCTCGGATTAAGATTAAGATTAACGAGTGAAGGTATGGCTAAGGCAAATTCAAAGGCTTTCGGCTTAA
>WJEZ01000753.1:0-23445 GCA_009869925.1 Thalassaphorura encarpata
TGTCTGACGCAAGACGGTTAAAGTAATAAAAATAAAGTTTGTGAAGCTGAGCTCGAATCTCTATGGACTATGAGTTAATATTTGACGTAATATGAGTCGATATGCTAATAAGCAATTTGTTTAGGCCCTCAGCAATAAACTTGGCGATTATTTGTCATTTTTGAACGTTTTCCTAGAATTCTGAATTGTTTCAAGTTGTGAAGAATATGGAGTTTAACTTCAGATTGGGTAGGTTATTGATGACATTTTTTCTTGTATTTTTAGCTCACTTCGATCCTCCACCCGAGAATTAAGTTTGGAAAGCTATGTGTACAATTTGCTTTATTATGTTCCGCTCCCACCGCCTGGGCGAAGTATAAAATTTACATGTTTTGGTGACGATCTCAGTGTTCCAAGACCCAAGTCGAATGAACTTCCTCTCCTCGACTACTTCCTTGGAGACTTATTCAGATGTCTAGACTTGGAATCCGTTCTACAACTTTTCACTTGTGTACTACTTGAGAATCAAATTCTTCTTTACTCAAAAGGTGAGTGAGTGTCCAAGATGAATCAGTTTTATTTTTATCTCTAGAATCAATGGAGCCAATTTCGTTATTTTTGACGAATGTTCGTAGCATACAGTATCTTATGGCGGAATTAGAATTTATTTGTCATACATATATTCAGCTCATGCTTTGAACTCTCATAAATAATATGATTTTTTGATTCCTTTCAGATTTATATCGTCTTATGGTTGTGGCTGAATGCGTCACAGCCGTCCTCTTCCCATTTGTTTGGCAGCACGTCTATGTTCCAATCCTTCCGTCGACCCTTCATCATTTCTTGGATGCCCCAGTTCCATTTATCATGGGTCTCCACGCACAAACGACGGAGTGCAAAGAAAATATTCCTTGCGAAGCCAACCTATGTTTTGTGGACATTGACAACAATCGTGTTCAAGTCCCTGAAGATTTGCCAACGTTTCCTCAAAAAGCTGAACTCATAGATGAGCTCATGCAAGCTTTGAGCAAGTACAACATTCCTGTTAGAAATCTCAGCAAGTAAGATTGTAAACATTATTTCTATTCATGTCAAGGGAATAAAGTTAATCAACAATTCGTTTGGTTTTGTCTAGGGCGAGTAATAATAAAAGTTCGCCATACCGAATGCGACGAAATCGAGGGCGAAAAATGTCCTGGTCCCATGATTCTGATTCTGGAATGTCTAGCAACGAAGAGTCGCTATCGTTGAATGGATCTCAACTGAACATTTCTTCTTCATCTTCATCTCAATACATTACTCAACCTCAACAACATTTGAAATCATCACAATCTCAAACCATGTTGGGTAATGGAAAACAACCATCTGAGACACTTCAGAAAGTGATGGCAATTGCAAGGAGGCATGGTACATGCAAAATTGTTTCTTCTTGCCTAGATTTTGAAATCACACAATGTCATCTCTGCATCTATTAAATATTCAATGTATCTTTCAGACATGTCCGACTCTGTCGAAGCAGAAGAATTCATTTCCCAAGATGAACTCTATCTGAAGAATCTCAAAATAAATAATTCAATCCGGGAAATATTTTTTAATCGATTCGTCCACATGTTCTCATCGTATGATCACTTCGTGATACAGCCCGATCAGGTATTTGCATTTAAATCGTAAATTTGATGCTCGTAGAAATATTAAAAAGTTATATGGCAAGTTTTACATTTTGTCTTGATTGCAGGAAATGGGTCGTCTTCTTGTACACAATTTTGACAAAGCTACGTTTTTGTCGGATCAACCTGATCAAAATTTACCTTTTTTGTCTCGTTTCATTGAAACTCAAATGTTTGCCACACTTGTCGACCGGAAAATTGCATCGGTTGGTGGAGAATTGGATGCTAATCTCGCTATTTTTGAGCAGCGAATTAAAATTTTAAGGTAATTTTAGATTTTATGCACTGTAGTGCTGCATATAAATTTATTGATCGATTTTTATTAATTATAGGAGCATGTATGGAGAGAGTTTAGTTCGGACTCCGTCATATGAACCTTGCAACACAATCAAAGAAACGGAGCAATCTTTGGAAAAACGATTCTTGAATCCTAGCTTCATTGCTCCTGTTCCTCAGCAAATTGCAAATGAAGAGATATTATACAATGATCTCCCAAATGGGTCATTCCCAATACTCAATGCTACCCTACTCAACATGAACCCTACGGACACAAGGTTAATTGATTTGCTAATCTATCGTACTTTATTTTCCTTGAGTGAAACGATTATCACTTTGGATTTATTTACGTTTCAATCCATAGGAATACTAAATTAATGAAAGGAGGAAGTTATAACGAAGTCATTCTGCAAGAAGTGTCTCTGCCTCCAACTTCCCTTCGAAATGTCTTTCAACCAAAACAAACGAATTCTAGTCCAGCCTCAATTGCTCAAGCCAATTGGGAATTTGTGAAACAACTACTCCAGGTGTGTAATTTCTCTGACAAATATCACTATACTAAAATATTTGGGTCACAGTTTGAGTAATAATTTGATTATTGAATTAAATAGGAATGCAAAACAAAAACGAAGCGAATGTTGGTTGAGAAAATGGGAGCCGAAGCCGTGGCTCTAGGCCACGGAGAAGTGTCTATCGTTGGAGTAGAGGAAAATACTCTTGTCGCGAGTCTGTGTGATCTTTTAGAACGAATTTGGGCACATGGGCTCCGTGTAAAACAAAAAGGAAAGAGCCCCCTGTGGAATTTTTTGACAAATTATCAAGAATCGGAAGCATGCAAGGATTCCAGTAAACCAATCGATCCACAATTTTTAACTCCTGGTAAATATCTCTTGAAAATTCCCATATGGTTCTGATTGATGCTAAAAGTTTTCACAGCTTAATGTGTTTCACTAATATTCAATTAATACTCTGGATGGGTCTCCAGTCTGTCTTACTATTTTTGGGTTTTTGAGTTTATATGCTACACAATGTTTTATGAAAATTTATTTTGATGTATGAGAAATTGGGGGTATATTCCATCCTAAGTACTATTAATCCATCTCGATCTCGATGTGCAATTCTTACACTAAAATGTTAATGATTTCTAACTTAATCTCCTTTCATGCAGCTTTGGCCTGGTGTATACTTCGCAAGCGCCTTGACAGTATGCCTTTCAAATTTTTCTAAAACCATTTTTACCTTGGCTCTCAACATATCTTACCTTGGCGTTCAGATTATTCAATTTCATGGATTCTGATGGAATCTGATGAATTTACAAAATTATGTAAAAATTTAAAGCCACTCCAAGTTAATATTTGTTTTGATGGAAAAGAAACAAAAGCTCGTTCTTTCTTTGACTGTCAACTTGAGCTCCGGAAGTACAAAACTAAACTTCTTGTAGAATTGCTTAGCCTGCACTCTGGCACTCACCCTGCGTTGCTGAGTTGACATTTGGCACGCTTCGTTTCGTGTGTTTCTTATCATTTTGAATAACCTGAATAAAATGTGTTCTTAAGCCTTCTCCTATCCGTTCAAATCCAGTTTGAACGTCAGGTAGTACTACTAGTAGTTTTTTGGCTGGCTAAGGAATCGATCATACAATTTCGAAACGTCTTTTTTCGGCATGTGTGCTTTTCTTGAAGCTATTCAGTCATATTTTTCTTGAAGCCTCCCTTTTCTCCTCATTAAAATGCTGAAGATGACATATTCTAACGAGACGAGACACTCAAGAGTTTTTATGGTTGATTTCCTTTTCTTTTTTTTTGCCAAATTCTACACCAACTCTTGCACCCCACGTTCCATGCAATCTGCGAATCTGATCGAATCTCCCCACCTTAGCAAAAACAAGTCAAAAGAGTAGGCAAGGGAAGTTTACGATTCCGGATCTCGTGTTGACAGTGAAATCCAGAGATTTGAGCTTAATCACGTCCTACTTAGCCAAGGCAAAAATGGGTAAGTAAAGTAATATTTGTAGCTTGACCGGTGCTTTCTGGGATATTTTGCGGGTTATAATCAACGATTTCTATAATAATGTACAAAATTACCATCCGGTTCGGTATTTGTTGTCTTGCAAACCTCAATATAGCACGGCACGAAGGTTGAATAGGATTCTACGAGTTGAGTTTAATTTTTACATGGGTAATATTTTAGATTTGTCAGCAAGAGCCATGGAATTGAATTTGAACGTGACGTCACCTGGGAAAGGGAAGGATGGAACAAGACGATCTCCTGAGAAAAGAGAGCGTCGTCCAAGAAGCGTTGAACTCCCAACGTTGAAACCACTTCCAATCTCGATCGCTTTTGACATGAGGTGAGCGCCCTGAGTTTAAATCCCTCTTGATTCAATTCAATTCTAATCAGATGGCAGAGCCCAATATATAATCGTCATGAGAAGGATAGGGAAGACAAGGGTTTTTGGAAATTGAATATTTACGAAGGTGTTAGTGTCCACGTCAACCCTGGAGTGGAAAGTAATGTACTTATGTATATATCCTTGTTCTTCTAGAAATGTGCAAGGGATCACGGAGATTAAAACCGAAATTGGATACGCAAGAGCTTGGATTCGACTGTCATTGGAGAAGAAGGTTCTGTCAAAACACCTCAGAGCACTCTTGGCTGATGATGAGCTTCTTCGAGGTTTCTACCGGAGAACAGCTTTCCTTCGCTCTGAGGAAGAGCGTGAACAATTTCTATACCATTTACTAACGCTCAATGCTGTGGACTATTTTTGTTTCACCAATACTTACACAAATATCGGTAAACATATTATTCTTTCAACTCGTGGACTTTTTCCCTCTTCACCTACTTTTTCCTAGAACTTGAGCTTTAGACTCCATGCTAAGGTGTTTCAAGATTTATCATGTTCAGAAATATTTGCCTTGGAGGGAAAAAAAGTTTACCTTGAGAACACCTTGTATGGAAGGAAGCGATAGTCCTGGGAAATGGTAGCAGGTGAATCTAAGAAGGTAACTAACGATATGTACATTTGATCCTTGACGACGCCGACAGTTCTGCCATACCGAGTTTTGATTTATCCATCTCGACGTCTCAATATCTCGACGACAAGTGCAAACGTATGGGTAACTGTGTCCGGGACTCTTGGGGAAACTGGTTGTCTCTCCGTTCCAAAAAACACACTTGAGTTTGTATTTCAGGTTTGTCCTTTCTTTTTTTTTTTGTTTCTTTATTCTTCTAGAACGTACTGGATTTTTCCAAGAAATAAATACAATGGTATGAAACACGAATCCAATTTTTTGTTCTTTTTTTCTTTCTAGCATAAAAATCTGGGGCTCCTAACAACGCTTCATATTGGGCATGACAACAGTGGGGTATCACCGAAATGGATAGTTGACTACCTCATTGTGCGGAATGAAGTCACAGGGCATGCGATTAAGTGAGTTTTAATTTATTTCCCTTATTTCCAGTACAGAGGATTTCATAGGACTGGAAAGAGAATAAATGTAGTCAAGTTTCTTAAGACGATTTGAATTGCATTTTGTAGGTTTCCCTGTGGAAGATGGTTGGCAAGGGATGCTGACGATGGATCCGTGGAAAGATTACTTTTGGGAGAACCCATATATGATGGAGAAGAGGTTTTCCCAGAATGTCGTCTCAAAACTCCACCAAGGGCCCGAAGCCCTAGTATTCCCAGACGATCGTACGAGCACCGAATGAATATTTCAGAAATTCAGCAATTCCTAGGTAATTAAAGTTTATTATTAAACTGTAGAGGTGGGAAGGAAAGTGGTTATTATTTTATTGTTTTACCCCCATAAAGTAAAAGCCATGAGGGAAATGAGCAATAAAATTGTCTGACTGACCTACTCTCAATTTTCATTTCAAAATTATATTTCCTTTCAGAAGTTTAATGAGTTTTCTCTCAAATTAAATCCTTCCGTTTCATTTCGTAATAAGTTGATGCCTTGATTGAGTGTCGTTTTAACAAGTGTAAATTTTGTGACTTGGGCAGGTGACTCGGTGAACAATATAGTCAAATACTACTTCAAGTCAGAACGAGAGCGAGGGAGCTTAACGGTGTTGCTGTGCGGTGAGGCTGGTCTTGTGACTGCACTCGAGCAAGTCTTTCTCTACGGATTCAAGTCAAGTCGACTCTTTGTCAAGAATTTCTACATCTGGGATTTTCTAGGTTAGACTTGATACTAAATTCTCTTCCGCTTTTCCCCAATACCAAACTTACTCTCTCTCTTTACGGCTCCCTGCATGAGTAATCCATTCTTCTTCTTTTTCTCTCTCTTCCCTGAACTGAACTGAACTGATTTTGTGTTTTACTTATTTTGTTCCACGCCAGAGCGGGTCAAGGAGTTTTTTCACACGGTTCTCAACGAAAACTATGGAAACTTGGAAGAGCCCATGGAGGAAAGAGACTATGTGCATGAGCAAATCGATTCCATGCGAATTTATTGTGAGCTGATTCAGAAAATTCAATCCTACGCCGAGAGTTTGGGAAAAGAGGGAAAGTTTCAGTTGTTCATTTGTCTATGTGCGAGGTGAGTGAGCGAGCATGGCGGAGAGAAGAAAAGTGGAACTTATTCAATATGCTTTCTGCTTTTCACACCTCCATCAAATCATATGTTATGTTATACACCCACTTCACTATAAAATGATCCGATATTCGTTTCACATGAATTTTCCTGTACGTACAACGACATATCAATGATTTTGACATTTTTTATCACTACTAAAGTTTAATTTTTTATTTAGCATAGTCAGAGTTTGTAACGGTTTAGAATTTATGGCTTATTAAATATCCTGACGACAGACAAAGGATTTAATTTGAAGTCGCTTAGAATGAACGCGGAGAAAGTTCACGGCCTCGAGCCACGAGCAGTTTTACTTTCTTTTGCGAGGAAAAAAAATAGTTTCATTTTGTAATGCGAGTGAGTTGGATCCGAGACTCGACTCGACTCACATTCTCATAAACAAGTTGTCAGAATTTCAGTGTAATTGATTGCCTGATGTCTCTCACGTCTAAACTTATTTTTTTTGACAGGGAACATCTTCTACATCGTCTCCCAGCTCATATGTCCTCCTGTCCAATTACTAGCCAAATGTATGAAGAACACTCGTTTCTCAGAGACCCCGACTTACTGTAAGTATCTTTAATTGCCCAGATCGTATACTATCCTGTCCATGTCCTATTCATTCATTCTATTTGCCATGTTTTGATTTTGTTTTCTTCATTTAGCTCTTACCTCGTTCAAGTTTTAGAAGCTTTGGATGATTTTGACATTGTACTGGAGAATTCCTTGACTAAAGGAATTGAATAAAAAAAAGAAGAGAGTGTGAATTTGAGGAGGTTTTATTCAATGCAGAAATGCAGCAATCAGTCAAGTTTTACCTGCGCTTTACTTACTACTGCCTGTGACACTCTCATGCTGTGATACAGGAAGTGGAATTCACTCGTGGAAGGTTTTTTAACATTATTCCTGGGATGTGAGAGTGGAAAAAAAACCCAAACCAAGTTGAAGTTTCACACAATCCCTGATTCAAGCAAATCATCACGCTGCTGCAACGCAACGCGAAAGCAAAAAGCACTTCAACTCAGTCAGTCAACCAGATGAAAAATGGAAGCAAAATATTTAGTCGAAAACAATTTTAAGTTCCTTATCCAGAAACTAGAATTTTTAAACAAAAAGAATTCTCAGGTTTTGGTACCCATTATTACTACAATCGTGATCCTTGTTTATAGAATCTCTGAACTACTTTGAACATTAATTTTATTTTATTATTTTAATCATTGTACTCCGAGTCAGTTGGAATCTCAAGCATTTAACTATTATGCACTTGTAGCATGCATGCATCGTATGTCGTAGTCTTTATATAGTGAAAACAATCTCTACTTTTACTCAAACTGATTTTTATCGAGTTTGTGTGCTTTGTAGCACAAATTCTCAAATTAGTGATCCTTGTTCTACGGAATCAATATTTGATATTAGATGGTGAACGAGTAAGGCAATTATTATTAAATAAAGGTGAGCCTGACTGAATTAATTTCTAAGTGAAAATAGTGATCCTTCGTAATATGAATGGTAAAATAAAATCCACAAAAAATGCATACGTTTTGTATCTTGATTGATTTGCATAATAATATGGGTGAAATTGAGTAGCATTTTTAGCGTTGACCTAAATCTGTTCAATTCAAACTTGCTGCCATGACATGTTATTTTGGGTTTAGACTAGACCCTCTGGGATTGGCAATCAGGGTAAAAAGGATTTGGTAGAGATGAAATTGCGAGGGAGTATAAAATGCAGGTTGTCGGATTTTCTCCTTCTGCTGCTGCATTATAAAGTAGAGTACTTTGCGTACATGTACATTTGGAAAAGTATCTTCATCCCAGACGACAGGATTCACTCTCAGTGCAGTGTTCCAGTTCTAGCCTGTGTATTTTGGAAGGAAGATAATAAAATCGTGTGAATCTCATCACATGCCTAAAGCTTACAACACATTCAGTCAACTTACACTCATTCAGACATACATGCCCTTTTCCCACATTCAACAACTTTCACTTCACAAGGACTTTCTCTTCATTCAACAATTTTAAAGTTTAGCTCTGCAAAAAATAATTTCTGTACTGTTTGTATTTTAAATTTTATTTAATTTTCAAGAACGTATAAACATATATCGTCATAGGTTGGTTAGTAATATTTTTTTCCAAAGACAATTACATTCAACAATGATGTAGTACGAACAATGTTTGGGTTATTATTTAACATTTAATAATACTTGGTAGAGGAGGAGATGAGGAATTGACTGACTCGAGGAATTTATTCAGGTCTCTCGCTCTATATTTTTTTAACATTTTATTATTCAGGTCTAGTTGTAGTTTAGTAGAATTTCACACTTACGCTATGTACGAATTCACGGTTTAGCTTTATGTACAACAATATTAATTAATACAATCCAACCCATTAATATCCACCTTAGCATATATGGGGATGTAAATCAGGTATCTTAGTTAGCACGAGAGTTCCACTTCACTCAACAAACACTGTTGTGGAAATAATTGCGATGCAATGGGCTGGCGAGAGAACTCCTTTCCAAGGATTGGACTCAATTGTGAATTGTCCAAAATTGTTCTTTATCCACAATTCCAGTGCAATATGGAGGATTACATAGTTGTAGCTACGCTACGTATGAATTAGTATTAGTATTCTCCCAGGTTCTCTTTCTTCCTATTTCTCCGAATTCATTCATTCTTTCACTTCTCCCAGATCCGGGCATTCATCCTTGTCAGCCCCGGCACGGAATACCTCTTTTCCACCCTTTGTCCGAACAAGATCATTAGTCAGTCAGGGGTTGAGTCGAGTCAGACGTATACTTGGAGCTCTAGGCTTATGCCTAAGTTTCTCTTTCACAGAAATTCACATTTTCTGAGACAAAATTAACCAAAAATTCTCACTTTCTCTTTAGGAATGCACTATGCAAAATGTATATAAGATTTCCACATCCAATTAATTATTCATGTGAAATTGTCTTTGAGTTAAGCCATGTAATTATTATTATTTGCAGTTGGATTTTTTAGAATTGATTTGAGTTGTTGTTTATGATGATGGGTCAAATGTTGTCCACTGCTCAATCTTTGTTGGAGCTGTTGCTGAAGATGTCTGTGATGAAGGAGGGCAGCGCGAGTCAACCCAAAGGGATTTGCCTCTTGTCCTTGATGATAATTTGGTATTGGTGGGAGCTGACGTGGTGGAACATACGGACGTTTGTTATCCGTAGGTCCAAGGAGATGAGCCCTAGATGGCGTGCTGTTCGTGCTGCTACTAGTACTAGCCGTAGGGTTATTGGCATTATTGGTAGGTGGTTGGTCCACGTGACTCAGGGAAGCGCTCATGCGCATTAGCTCTAATTGTAAAAGACGATACTCTTCTAGAAACGAAGCCAATTGGGCAGCATGGTAATCATAAGACAGAACGTCACGTTCATGGATCGGTGATGTTGGCATGCTTCGTCTTTGTGGAACTGGAGGGCGATTTAGCAATGATTGTCCACCACATCCAGCAGCAGTAGGAATTGAAAGAGATGAATTGTCAGCACTTCCTCCGGCAGTCATCACAAAACTTGTTTCAGATTCACCACAACCAGATGAGCCAAGTCTGTCCATTGAAGTTGCAGATGAGTTGCTTAGAAGAGCGGATTGACTCTCGGAATTTATTCGACGATGAAAGTAACTACCTGGTCTCCTGCAATTCAAAATATAACAATAGCATCCACTTAAAATTTTCATATTAGAAATACTTAAATTTTATCTAAACTTAAGCCTTAAGGGTGCCGAAACCCCTCGGGTATTGCAATAACAATTAATTCCACACAAATTCCTTCAAAATCAGTGTGTGTGAAAAGTGTGGAATAGTTTAGTGGGACGTTTCCCTTAGCAAGCAAAGCGATTAGTATGCAGTTGGAAGGTTTTTGAAGTCATTTGGAGTTGACGAAGTGGAGAATTCATTGAAAGAGAAGGAAAGGACCGAGAGAACTTTCTCCCACAAGGAAGAATGGACCACGGAGTTGTCTAATTATTCCCAGTGGAAACCACACACTACACAAAATACAATACACTTTTGTCCCTTCTCTTCATTATAGGACCCAACAGGGTAGGTCTTTAGCTATGTATTGTGGTTAATACTCCATGTATTTCTTATTAAAAGACTCCCACTTCATTCCTCCTCAGTTCTTTCAATTAGTTAATTCTAGAGACAAGACGAAACGTTCCTCATCCTCACTGCATTACACTTTCACAAAGATTAAGCTCATATTTTTCATTCCTTGTCTCTCAACTCTTAATCTCCTTCACACTTTCTTATCAGACTAAATTATAAAACTATAGCAAACGAAACGAGTCCGCTTTTGTGACCACTACTCAGTTCCTGACGTTTCTTAGGACAATTTTCTTATAATATCGGGTTTAGCATACACGCAAATGATAATCTAGCCCTACCTAGCCTATTTTTTTTTCGATTTGAAAAAAATTTAGAACTAACGTAAAAATTAAAATTTCAAAATACTTACGGATCGTGGTTTCTATTTGGACGTGGGAGACTTGTGAAGTCCGTGTTGGATGAACTTGGCATTGGCATTTTTTCACTTAGGAGATCTGGAAAAACATCTGATCTGGGGTGATAAGCGTGGGCACTGGCACTAGGGGGCGCTTTCCCATGGTCTCCTCCTGATGAAGATTGCTGATAAGAATAATGTTGTTCCTTGGGGGAAGTGACTGATGTCATCCTCCTCATCCCATGATTCGGACTTTGAACGCTAGGAGAGGAATTTGATGAGCTACGATGAGAATTCATGTGATTAGGTAGAAGAAATGGATTTGATTGTTCATCTTGCTCTGGATAACCCCTCGCTGCCGCGCCACTATTTGAATTATCAACATAGTCACTATCATCTGGGTCAGCCGTGGGAAGGGCTTTGTAGTCATTATGATCCCTTCCTCCATTTACACCTCCTCCCCCAGATTTCCTGGACATTATCACATTATTCAGACTCAAACCCCCACTGCGATCATTAGACCCTATATTCCCAGTATTGTTGCTGTGATGAACATGATTGGCTACACCACCATTGCCACCATTGTTAGTGGCCCCCATCAAGGGAACTGTGCCTCCCCCATTTTGTCTCATATGGCCATCATGATCCAAACGATTCAGTTCAATTTTCTCAGCCTCTGTCAAAAGTCGAGAGGCAGTTCGGACGCGACGACTTCCAAGAATCACACAGAGGAGGAGCAAACAAACGACTAAGGTCAGAATGGCCACAACAAGGGCTCCAGTAAAAAGTAAACGACCTAAATTTACCAAAAAAATGTATATAAATTTGAGGTGTAATAGGTATAGAAAGTATTTATTTACCGGTGAGACCTTCTGCCCTAGTTTGAAGGACTAAGAGAGTGAAATTAGCTGAGACGAATCCTGCTTTACTCTCAGCCCTACAGACATAGAGCCCAGCTTCCCTGGGAGTCGTTCGGATTACTGTCAGCTTGGAGATTTTGATGCCTAAGCTCCTGTCACCACTACTCCGACCTTCCTCACGCTCATCCTCTGTGGATGAACCCCATACAAAGGATTCACTCAAAACAAAACCAGAGGATGAGGTTCCAACACTTCCGTTCGTCACCACATTTCCACCCTTGTTTCCACTCAACCATCGAACCTTCAAAAACAAAACAAACTCATTAACATTTTCCCAACCACTTTTTTAAGTATTGACCAAATTTTCCATTTTCAATTTTATTTTATCATAGCATAAGATTTTTTTAGAATTAATTTTTTCCTATGGAATATAAAGGAACAAGTCAAAACTGGGCGAGTACGTATTTCTTGAAGTCTTTCTTAGAAATGAGACGGAAGAACAAGAACAAAAGGAAAGCGATTGAGATTGGATGACAAAGATGAGAGAAATCTCTGGGAATAGAATCGTCAAAGACGAGACAGAACAGGGGAAAAAAAGAAATCATATTGTCATAATGCTGCAAAACTTGTTTTAGAGAAAGCAAGGAGGAAAGGAAGAAAGTCTCATTTCAATTGAATTCTGTCCCATTTCTCTGGCTTTCCCTTGACGACCTCCTCCCTTCCAAACTCTCATTGTTTCAACTCGGGAGAAAGTTCAAAGTGCATTTAACTCAATACACACACATATCTGTTCAGCCATGCATACATGATACGACCATTCATCTCAATTTCCTTCCTATTTAACCAATGCAATCTGAAGGAAGTTGAGTTAATAAGAGGAAGAAGGAGTTGAGTCCGTTCGGAATAAAAGGAACATGGGATGAGACATTATATTATAAAGCTCCTTAAGTAAAAGGAAAACTAAAAGTTTTCTCCTTGAAGGAGCAGTTGGAATAATGGGCAAAATCTTTAGTTCTTTACATGCAACAACACAGTTTTGTTCTACAGTCTCATCTTCCTTCTGCTTGCCGACTCTTATTACCCTCTACTTTTCCGTCAAAATATTCCTCTAATGAGATCAACCCACTTCCCTTTCCCCAAAGTACTCTCTATGTATCTTCTTTTTTATTTTGACTATATCTTCTACCTAGTCCCATTCTCATGCCTAGCATTTAGCTTTCACTCAGTGCTCCTGACTGAGTCTAAATCAGAACAACCCGTCACGTCCATCCGTTCCCTCGGGAAAAAACCTGCATTGGATTTCAAAAGCAAAACTCAACCCAGATCTACAAAATCAACAGCTCAAACTCACCCAACTAAATAATTTTACTCAAGTGTTCACAGAACAAGGAGCAGAGCCTGAAGGCTATTTCAAACGCCTCATTTTCCTTAATTAATTAATCTAATTTCTAATATTTCATCTAGTAGTCCTGAACATAATAATAAGAGTCTCGTTGATCGCCCACACAGTCTCATAATGTGTGGGTGCATGTTTGCAATACTTATCTATGAGACATGTAATGTCATAGATCAAACTAAAAATATCCAAATCCTAGACGTCTCAATTTCTATTGAGTTAAGTGAACCATGTAACAACGTCTAAGTTTTATGTCTGAGGCCTGAGGATTACTTACTAGATTAAATCTGTCTAGAAATTTAGAACATGCTTTCCCTAAGAGATTGACAGATTCAAGGAAATTAACACAAAGGAGAAAGTTCGATGCAGAATTACATGATATGAAAGCCCAGCGTCTCGAAAATGGTCTAAATTTAGATGTCTGAAACTTGTTTTTCCTTACATACGTTGTGAATTGCCCTTCTATAATTTAAAAAAAAAAATAATTTTTCAAAATTTGAGTGGATTCTAGAATGCATTTTTTAAAAATGTGTTTTTTCTAGGAATTAATTCGCTACACTGATGCTTCATTGAATGCATTTTGAATGATATGGGTTATAAGATGATCGAAATGCTTCTCTGGTTGCCTTCCCCTTTTCATTCCGTGAATCCCTCACAGATTATTCCAAATACTTTAGACATTCTCAACATTAGCCATTACAAAACCAAATGAGATTGGTGGGGATGAAATGGGTCGAGCCCTTGGTCTAACATGAACATGTAGTCTTAGAATTCCCACCATTGCCAGAGCCAGACGTTGGGTAGCTTGGCTTGGCTTGAAAAGGATGATGAACCAAGAATCAGATTGAAGATGAGTGCCCGGGAGGTTTCACGTGTTCAGAAGAGAAACCAGATAAACTCCAGACACGGCGGTTTCCTCCTGGTGGTGTGGAGAAAGAGCCTAGGCCTTTCCTTCCTTTAGACTCTAAACATTATTATGATTATGGTCTCGTTCAACCACAATGCATTTCAAAAGATTAGAAGGATGTTGTGGAGTATAAGTTACATAATATGTTGTTCTTATTCCTTTTCCTCCTTCAACCATATTTATATTCAAACCTTGATTCTCAACCCAGATCATGCTAATATCATCCAGACCAGTTGAGTCGCGGCCATGGCTTCAGACCTCAGGACATGACAAGAAGAGGCTTAAACTCATTGCGACGCAGAATTTTCTTACTAAGCCTACACCATTCAACAAAACCTCATTAATTAAATTAATTCTTTTGAGGGGGCCCTAATGAAAGGGTTGCGTAATCAGGTCAAGAATTATTTCTCTTTCACAATCTCATTAGTAATTGAGGTTAATACAGTATAAAAATATTAAAATAGACAAAACCGCTACTAATTATCGTCATCTGTAATAATATGTAATACTCATCTAGGAAGTTGAATAAATAATAATCAGGAATCATATTTCCTCATCTTAAGAATAGAAAGAAAATATTAGGAAACTGACTGAGGGTTCTTAAGAATCACTTTAAGCGCTTGTCAGCAAAAGAAGAAAAAAATTAACTCTTTTCCCTAGCGTAGCTTTCCAATTCTCTTACGTATGTTCTTATTCTATTCTTTCGATCTTGAGCTTAAGATCTCCCAATTAGAGCTCCAGGTAATTCTTTTTTCTCCGTAGAGGTTTAGTAAGACTCTTGGCTCCATCTGATCCTTTAAGAGATTATTTTCCTCATCTTTTTTCTCAGAACGACGGGACTCACTCAGCAGTTACCTTAATCAAGAGCCACAGCAGCCTAACCACTAACGAGTATTTCAAATAATAATAGAAAATACATATGAATTTTTTATTCTTGTCATGGATTTTTGATCCTGCCTAGATTGTTAAATTTTGTAAGAAATTAATTACATATGTATTTCTTGAGCATTCTTCACGTTCTTGTCCTTTGTGATTTGTGAATGCCTGGAAGAAATTCAGAGAAAGAGAAAAACACTGGAGCTGGAGTCTTGAGTTCCTCTAATGCTGAGCAAATAGTCAAACAGAGGAGAAAAGTCGTCCTAACGTGTAGTAATATTATTTGATATGCACGGCATGGTCTGCAAAGGCATAACTTTTTTGAAAGCCCCAAAATCGCAATTCTCTCGTCGACATCAAACATTTTGTCTTGTGCAATTCCCTCTCCGCTTTTCTCTGAGTTTCTTCCTTCTCTACCTACTGTTCAAATCAAACCTTCAACTTTTTTTTTAAAAAAAAAACTTGAAGGTGCTGGTTGCATCAATCTCTGCTCAGGAAAAGAAATATGTCAGCCTAGCCTAGCCTAGCTAGCAGCACCCGAAGGTCGAAGAAGAAGAATATTTTCCAAGGATCCAGGAGAGTATCCGTAAAAACTTCAAAGTTTAAATCAATATTTTATCCGCATTCAAGTTTAGAGGCATTTTGCCCTTTGGTTGTTACCTACCTACCCTACCTGTTCCTCTCCATGCATTGCATACATAAAAAGTTTCATTTTTTACAACTCTCATCTCTTTCTTCTTTTCCCGTCTTGGAACAAAATTACATTGGCCAATAGTAAAGCTACCCAGGCGAAAGAATAAAGACTTGACTAAATAAATGATTGCATATCCGCCTGTATGTCAAATAAATCTCATGCACATGTCATACGTATGACCTTAGCAAGAAAAATAAAAATTGCATCCCTATTGAAATTTTTTTACCTGAGTATCTGGAGTAGCTCTAAGTCTGCAGAGTAGAGTGCCATTCTCTCCTTCAACGACGCGACTAATTCTTTCTTGTTCTGTCAAACTCGTGACTTTGGGAAGACAAGCAAAATCATCCAATTGGAGTCGATCCCAGGATTTACCCTCAATCCTTTCAGGGGTTGAGCATGTAGGAGGAATTCCAAATGGAACATTGTTCTTCCCCATCCAATCTCGAAGGGGTTGAAGGGCACAAGAACAATTCCATGGATTTCCAGCCACTTCAAGTCCATGCAGATTTCTCAGTGGGTAAAATGACTCCGCCTGGTAAATAATATAATTATCACGTTTAACCCGTCCAAGATCAGTGCCTTAATTCAGTTGAAGATTAAAATTGAATTAATCTGAAGGAAAATTTAATTGTATTCCATGCTCAGCTAACCTAGTGATTTAATTACGAGTCTCTCTCTCTCTGTCTTGAAGAAATTAGAATGAGAAAGACAGGCAATTAAATCAGGGTGAGATTTGTCACTCGTCATATGTTGTCACTCACTCTGGGAAGACAGGATAGAATTCCATTGAGATGGTTTGAAATTGCAAGGAGTAAAGAGAAAATAACAAATGGGTAAAAAGAGAAAGGGAGAAAAAAGTAAAGTTTTGAAGAATGAAATAGTTTTGATGCTTTTTGGTTCAAACTCTAGGGAGAAATGTGTACAATTGCCTAAACAATGGGCCGGGGATGATGTATCTAGATGATGGTGAATCTTGACGTGCCACTTTGTGGAATTATCGCCTTGAGAAATATCCTTTGCATTATTTATCCATTGGTGGCGACGGGTGGTGGTTCTCTTCTTCTTAAGAGAGAAAGTGGTGGATGGACGGGTGGAGCAAGTACAAAATGTACATAAGGAATTTTGAGGGATTCACCTGAACTGAGCTACCCGCATTTCTCACAAGGGAAAGAAGACACACACCTTCAAACTCCCCGTCACCTTTCACGCTCTCTAACAGGATTATGCAAATTAATCAGTTACACTCTCTCAGACCCATTCCTTTCCTTCACCTTTATTTCCATTCCACACGATTTTACTCTGCGACTACTCACTCCCACCTTCAAAGGAAAAAACCAAAAGCCACTACTGCCTGAACAGATGGATTGGCTCAAGAAGTTTATATATGTATGAATTCCTCTCACTACTTAAGAACACCTTTAGGCTTCAAGGCTTTGGCTTTGTTCAGGGTATCAGGCTATGATATGTTTCTTTAAGGTTTTGTATCAACTTAGCCAGCCACGCCATGCCATGCCATATTCTTTTATTTGGAAAGAGCTAAAAAGAGTTTTCAAATATTCAGCCACCGCACCGAGTCAGTCAGTCTCTTGGGATGGAAGAAAAAGTTTTGGGTTCATGTCTGTCTCGTGTGTACTCTCCTGTCACTTTGTCCCCGCTGGATTTGACGGACGGACCAAATTCTACGTATCACTCACTCTTGGATTTTTGACACTTCAAATTTCATCATATTTTTTACGCTTTTCAAATTTTTAGAGTGACATGAGGTTGAGCTTAAATTTAATGTTTATTGAATTCTTGAATTGGAAGAAAATATTGAACCATTTTATATGATTCAATTTGAAGTTTATGAGTTGAAAATTATAGGCGGTGGTCCCATATGCTTCAATTCACATTCGGACAAGAGGTTAGGTCGTCGAGGTCCGGCACTAAAATCTGCAAATATTTGCACTCCAAATGCGTCATTTAAAAAGAAAATACTTTTGTAAGTCTAGTCAGCAGCGGCCTAAAATCGGTTCGATTATTCAATCCAAAGCTAAGTTTGGCCATAAAGTTTTTGATGGGTGAAAGTTGAGCTAGCTGTAGATAAATGCA
Source organism: Thalassaphorura encarpata (assembly GCA_009869925.1). Lineage (NCBI taxonomy): Eukaryota > Metazoa > Arthropoda > Collembola > Poduromorpha > Onychiuridae > Thalassaphorura > Thalassaphorura encarpata. Next base: position 17,802 of record WJEZ01000753.1, read on the forward strand.
TACAGAGGATATTATTCCTTTCTCCTTGCCCATTTCATTTCATTCCATTCCGTCCATCCATGTTATCCATCTATCCTAAGATTGCACTTAGGATCAGAGTGTAGACCTCCGCCTCCTTAGCTTTTTTCTCTAGTTCTTTTAGGTGTGTTGACTTTCTTTCTTTTCCTTGTTTACTTTAATAGCCAGCCGGCAGAATGGACAGGGCGGGAACTCCCGTCCTAAGTCTAGTTCTGCGTCTTACTTAGTGAAACAGGAAGAAAATGAAGAGCCTGCCTTTGCTTTGCCCTCCGTCCACCTTGAATCCAAGCAAGAGTCCAGCCTTCGGAGCTCAACTTTCTCTCCGAAATAATAAAGATGTGTGTGGTGCAGTGGGTCCTGGAGCTATGGTCATCCTCTCATTTCATTTTGGAAGTCAAGTGCAGTAGGAGTGCAAGAATCCTAGTGTCATGGAAGTGTGTAATGCAATATTGAATCCGATAGCCCATGAGACTAGACTAGACATTGCCCTTGGAGTCGGACCGTCCAGTCCAGTCTAGCCTAGCAGGGACAATTAAATGCTTCCTTCTCACTTTTCCTTTTGTGTTTACACTGGAGATCCATTGGCCTCCGGAGATGGGAAATGAGTTCAAGACGCTAGCTAAGCTAGCTAGTTTTCTCCATATAAATCTGTCACGACAGATTAGATTACTCAATCAACGTCGGACGCAACGGCAGTGGAAGAATGAAAGTTCTATATTTTTGAAAGAGCTTAAAACCTGTCATGAGATAACGTTTTCTTTTCCTTCCCATATTTCGTTCCTAAACATCGTTGGCGTTGGCTGGCTGATTTTTTTTACCTTTGAGTCGAAGGAATACGTATGCTTTCTAGTCTAGTTTAGTCTTATGTATTTCATCTCTATGGATGGCAAATCTTTTTCTTCATCCCTCCCACCCCATCATTCACAAACTGTTCCACACTCAAAGAAAAGTTTTAATAGAAAGATTCACACGGTTTCCTAGGAAAACAAGATGTAGGAGTCCCAGTTTCATCTACATATACGTCTTTCCTTAAATCCTTCATCTCTGTCAGCTTTTTCCATCTCTAAGGTTGAGTGTTATTGAATTGAAGGCTCAGGTTAGAACCCAACTCAACAACAATTCCAAATGAAAAGGTCTGCAGCTTGACACGTGCGGATTTCTTCTGCCGCCAGTACAGCAGTTTTCATTTTTAGTCTAACAAGACAAGAGATTCAGAGTAGATTGAAAAAGAATACATCTGCTCTCCATGCATGCATGGGAACAAGAGTCTAGTCTAGTCTAGTCTTTTTTCCAAGCAAGCAGACGTTTATCTTGATGACCCTACGTGCTCTGATTTGAAATTCAGGAACTTGCTTGGATTTTTATTTTACTCTTTATACTTCATTCAATTCCTCTCCAGTTCCACGACGACGACATCCAATTTGACAACGTAAAAAAAGGGTAGAAATGGGAAAACTTAGAATTTTGTTTTATGTGTGAATAAAATTGAAAGGAAAATAATTAATCTGATGTTGTGTTATTTTTAGAATGGATTTATATAAGACATTTTGTGAAAGATTGGATTGACAGAGTGAATGACAAGAATGAGGTGTGACTTTTGTAGAAGTTTCAATTAATTGATAAAGTTTTTTGGTTGAAATGCGTTTAGTTGTTAAGAGATTAGAGAGGGTGTGAGGAAACAGACCTGGACGGTGAGCAATCGATTCTTATCCAAGCGGAGCCACTCAAGATCCGGAAGTCCGCGGAAAGCCCATGTTTCAATGGTCCCGAGTCGACAGGCCGTCAATTCCAGTCGGACGAGACGAGGGAGAGCCACAAATGCGTCATTTGAGAGTCGTGAAATAGGATTCGAACTCACTTTGAGTTCACGAAGTTCAGGAATTGAAGAGAATGTGTGTGAAGGAATAGACTCAAGTCGATTCCCACTCAAGTCCAACTCGATCAAATTGCTCAGTTTGGCAAAAGTATCTCCTTCCAGGGATATCAATTGACATTCGGACAAAAATATCTTTTGGAGATTCAACAAATTCAATGATAGGAAAATCCTACTTGGTAATTTGTCTATCATATTTTTTGACATGTCCAAAACCTGTCAAATCAAAATTAAATTAAGTAAGAAATGGAATAAAAAAAAGTCTAGATAAAGTGACTAACCTGTGTGCCGGGGTCAAGGCCACTTGGAATGGCCCTGAGACTTCCTTTTGGGCAAAGGACACTTTCTTTGCCACTCTTCCATTTGCAGTCACAGACAGAAGGGCATTCAGTGGACAGTTGGCAAAGTCCCATGAGGAGTAGAATGACTAATGTTGCCCATGTCCATAAGTCACACCTCCACTCCAGTGTCCCTCTCACTGACCCACTCTCCATTGTATGGAGAAACCTAACCTGCCCACTGCCACCACCGCTCCTTCTCTTTTCTCCATTCTTACAAATCCACAACAATTATTCCATTCTCCCTAGGCAGCATAGCCTTTAACCCTTTGGACACACAACATGGGTTATAAGGTGAAATGGCTAATAAGCCAACTGCACTTTCTCTCTCTCTCTTCAGCAGGAAGTTTGCTTCTCCACTCTTTCCTTCTTTTCTCTAATAAGATTCCAAACTCTCTTTCTTCTCTTGTCAGCTCGTCGTAACTTTCACAGGTAATACAATCTTGTCTTTAAGAGTTCATTTCCTCTCACAATGAGATCTCTTTCCATTAGCTCCATCCAACACATACACTCACACACAATGTACCCCAAGCACAAAAAACAACAACAATAGCGAAGCACAAAACTGCACCACCAGGATTTTCTTATAGTAGTAGTACATAAAGTTCACCACTTTCTTCTTTTTCTGACTCCGACTCAACCTGAAACAAATAAAATGGCTCATTGTAGCTTTTCTCAAATACATTTGGTCGTCCTATGGCTATTAAATCTTGTCTTTAAGAGTTCATTTCCTCTCACAATGAGATCTCTTTCCATTAGCTCCATCCAACACATACACTCACACACAATGTACCCCAAGCACAAACAACAACAATAGCACAGCACCACTAGGATTTTCCTTACAGCAGTAGTACATAAAGTTCACCACTTTCTTCTTTTTCTGACTCCGACTCAACCTGAAACAAATAAAATGGCTCATTGTAGCTTTTCTCAAATACATTTGGTCGTCCTATGGCTATTAAGGGCTAAAATATATTGTTCACTCCCCAAATGTATGCCCAAACAAATTAATTGATCAGCTTACACATGTTACATTGACTTATATAATTACTATTAATTTTTTTACTTGTCGCACAAAACGAGTATGAGTACATGAATCCTTATTGATTGAAAACATCAAAAACAAACAAATTGAAATTCGAGTACAAGGTGTAGGCGTATGTAGTACTCGCATAATTGATAGAATTGAATAAAATGAACTCGAATACAGATTGTGTATTCTAAAATGTTTTGCATGTAGAGAGCATTGGAGCGAAGGAAGAAAGTAAATTCATTCCTGTGTCTGGTATGAACATGTGGATGAATCCTCTTGCTTGCTTGCTTGCAAAATCCAAACTTGGGAATTCTTTCTTTTTTTCTGTGAGAGTGGAAAGACAAACAGGAGAGAGGAGGATGATGCTAAGTTGATCATTACAGATTCACAAGGTAATAATAGGGAGGGAGACAGGGACACAATTTTTTGTGTTCTCTCTCAGTCCCTTTCCTTCATAAAAGTAAAAGGAAAGAGATCAAAAGAGTGGGAATAGAGTATTTACGAATGAACATCAAGTTGTGACCCAGTCAGGCGAAAACACTTTTTTATTCCCCCTTCTCTCATTCCTTTACTTTTTATTTTTACTCTGTGCTTTGCTTCCTACAAACAAAACTCGCAAAGATTTGTTGTATTGATTATTGTTTCAAATGCATTCTTGGCAAATTTCCATTTCCGACATGGAGGAAGAAAATGCTAATTTTCTGTATAAAAATATTTTGCACAAGAATTAAAATGCACAGTGGAGGTTAATAACAGATTCACAAGGTAATAATAGGGAGGGAGACAGGGACACAATTTTTTGTGTTCTCTCTCAGTCCCTTTCCTTCATAAAAGTAAAAGGAAAGAGATCAAAAGAGTGGGAATGGAGTGTTTACGAATGAACATCAAGTTGTGACCCAGTCAGGCGAAAACACTTTTTATTCCCCCTTCTCTCATTCCTCTACTTTTTATTTTTACTCTGTGCTTTACTTCCTACAAACAAAACTCGTAAAGATTTGTTGTATTGATTATTGTTTCAAATGTATTCTTGGCAAATTTCCATTTCCGACATGGAGGAAGAAAATGCTAATTTTCTGTATAAAAATATTTTGCACAAGAATTAAAATGCACAGTGGAGGTTAATAAATGCTCAACTTTTATGTTGACTGTTTCATTCTATACTAAAAATCCTATTGTCATTGTGTAGGACATTTCAACTCAACCTTTGAAGAAAATTCTTCCCTAGGGTGATTTAAAGAATTAAAAATCCCTCATAGCCATAACTTGGAAGGAAATTCAAGCTCAAGGCTGAGCTAGACAAAGTGAGGTTGAGCTGAGCTAGAATTTTTGGCTAGAATAATATTATAAAAGACATTAAAGACGTTGGCTGAGCTTCTTGGACCCATATTCTCTCCGAGTTCATAGGATGTGACAAACAATAAATGTGTATCCCTTTGAGCATGGAGAAGAACATAAAATGGGTCATTATAATCCCTGAAAGGGACGTCTAGAGAGTTTCTGGAGAAAATGCCTCATTATTATTACCATTTTCACGGGAGAAAGTGTGAGGCCGATAAAAGATCGGAGGAACGAACCAACTACTGCACTGGGTGGGTGGCTCAACTCCCAAAATCCTAAGCTGGGACTTTGGCTGGAAAAAGGCGATGAAAGGGAGAGAAGTGAAATTGATGGCTGATAAATGGGTAGTAGAGTAATGCAGATGGGTGGCTAAGGAAGCAAAAGCTAAAGGANGGGACTTTGGCTGGAAAAGGGCGATGAAAGGGAGAGAAGTGAAATTGATGGCTGATAAATGGGTAGTAGAGTAATGCAGATGGGTGGCTAAGGAAGCAAAAGCTAAAGGAGTCATGGATGGATCCATTTTCCATGGAAGGAAGAGAAAGTTACAAATCACCACTCATTCAGAGAATCCTCGTCATGTCATTCATACGACGACGACGACTCCTCTGCTCTTTAGGCATTTTCCAGATTAAGCTCCTACCACATTCACTAACTATTGAGAGAAGAAAAAAAGGTCCTCGGAAGTATTTCTTTCCTTCCTTTCGAATCGATGATTCCTTCCTTCCCATCCAAATTGTCAAATTCTTCCAACGGCACAAAAGGAATTTTCTTCTTTTCTGAGGGAAAAATCTGACTGAGTGGATGACTTGGTTTTGTGGCTAGGGATGGGATGGGTAAGTGGGCATCTCATTAGGAACCAAAAGTCTAGAGTCTACATCCAGAGAAGAAAGCTTCAGCTTTGCTACTATTTCCTCCCTTGAGAAAGAAATCTCTCAAGTCAACAAAACTGTAGAGAGAAAGAACCAAGCTACCTTCGTTTCGTTCCTCCCGCCATGGTTTTTTAACGAGGACAATCCTTTGTCAACACTTGAAATTTAACAAAGT
>WJEZ01000754.1:0-23434 GCA_009869925.1 Thalassaphorura encarpata
CCAGTTCTCCGGATTTCTGCATCTGGAGACAACGTGTACTCCAAACATTCTAGCAGGGCCTCTTTTAAACCTACACTCATGGCTCACCTTTACTTTTATCAATTTAGTTGATTAATTAATTATTATTATTAATTAAATTAAAACGATTAAATCAAAATCCACAGTCACAGTACACCCGGCAAGGGGAAGGAGAAGGCGTGAGTGTAAAAAATAAAAGAAAGAAGGATTTGAAAAATCCAATCCCGCTTCTCACGTCGGGGCATACGGGAAGTTCAATTCAGCCGACAGCCGACAATTGTCGGCTAAAGAATATGCAACTTAGCAGACAAACCGTACAACTTGGCAGACAGCCGACGGCGGATACAATCTAGCCGACAGGATATACAATTCCACCGACAAAGACAGCCGACAGTACAATCTAGCCGACAGTCGACAATTCATGCACTCTAGCCGACAGTCGACAATTCTTACAACCTAGCCGACAGTCGACAATTCATGCAATCTAGCCGACAGTCGACAATTCATACAACCAAGCCTACAATTGACATAAATACAAAAGTCCATCTCACTCTGCTTTAGGGGCCTGCTGCTTTAGGTACTTTAATGTAGTATTAAATTAGCCAGTGTGTTTGAGCCCGCGCTTAAATCAGAGAACCGTTTGCCGCATGACAAAATCATGATTCAACAATTTTTGCTTACACTTCAAGATCACTTTAACGTCATCTTCACGCGTCATTCGAAAGTTGAACTGGGTACAACTTTTCAAGAAATGATCATGACGTGAAATCATAGAATCTCTATTCAAGACGGTGACCGCTGGCGAAGAATTCATCTCAGTTGTCGAGTTCAAAGTTAAAATTGCTTACTTAATATTTCAAAAATGTTTCCAAATTAAGAAGTACGGTGGATTCTCTGCTTAACCAAATTCGATGTCTGCATTTTCTTTTTCACCCATTTGCATTTTGCTTTTTTCATTTAGATTTACGATTTCGACAATTTCATGACATGAAAGTGAGCATGTTCAAGACAATTATCCTTGTCATCTTGTCTTGTCTTGTCATTCTTGAGTCAATTTATGAGTCAATATCTCTCAAAACTTGACAAAAAGCCAAGGAAGGTTCAAAGAAATAATGGTGATCGTGCCAAGCGACAAGAAAAAAATAATGAAGACTGCATCTCGTCAAAAACAGCAACTTTTTACTTACTTAGTACTTAGAACTTCTTTTAATTTTATTTAACTATGCATTTTCATAGTTGGAGCCCGCTATGTTCCATCTGTTGCTACGACAATTAATTGAAAATTACTTAACCTGGATACCCAAAGTAATATCCTAGTGAACTTATTTGATTTGGAGGATACGGATTTCTCTCAATTTCGTTGATAAATGGAATTGTTTGAATGCAAATCTAGATAAAACCAGAGCTGACCAAAATACTTTCAAAATACAAAATAGATTCCAATGTGCGGCAAAATCAAAATATAAAATCAAAATACTCTTCCTATCTGAAAATAAAATAGTCAAAGTACTTTGACTTTGAAGTTCAAAATGAAATACTCGAAATCCAATACTTTTTTCGACAGAATGTAAAATACAAAATACAAAATTGTATTTTAAATACTTTTTCAAAATACAAAATACTTTTCTATAATTGGTTTACTTTCAATAGTACCAATTTGTCAAAAATGAATAAAAATTGTCGAGTCACCAATGCAGTGAACTCAGCCTTTTTTAATGAAATTTAGCACAGACAAGCAAAAGTACTACTGCAACAAACGATTTAAAAAATGATACACATTTGGCTTATGGTTCTGATGTCCAAAACTTTCGGGCATCTCTGCCAATGTGTCCGTTGATGTCGGCCAGCTATAGGCCAATATATCACGTCAGTTAAGAAAATCGGTTGGAACGAAGAAATAGAAGCCTGGTCAGTGGCCAGGTACATTGTATAGACATCTACTTGGCACCTATGCAAAGTATTTTGTATTTTGAGTTTTTTGAAAATACTTTTTTAAGAGTTTAAAATATTCAAAATAAAATACACCTCTTTCATATGGCAAAATAAGATACTTCAAATAAAATACTGCAAATATTGAACGACAAAATAAAATACTCAAAATAAAATACCTTGATTTGCAAAAAAATACAAAATGAAAATGGAATTTTGCATTTTGACGAAGTATTTTGGTCAGCTCTGGTAAAAACCGGATAGGACCTTGTGCAAGATCTGGACGATAAGCGAAATTTGCAGATTTTTACGTTTCTTATGGGAAATTGTAACGACCAAAACTTACTATGACTTACATTTTGGTTTCCAAGTTAAGTAATTATCAACAACGTGGGGAGAACCTCTCATAGACGCCCATGATATAATCTTCAGTCAAGTATTGTCAAGTCGAATCAAAATTATTCTATTACTGTTTGTTTTCAATTTTGACTTGTTTTTTTTCATGATCTCTATCGCAATCGCCAGATCATATGCTTGGGAAATGTGTGTGATTTCTCACACCATGTGATTTCTTTGAACCAAAAAGGGTCTCAAAGCTTTACAAGAAAATAGTCCGGATATGAAATCCTGCCTGGGAAAGGAAAAAAAGTTTTTATTGAAACGAGTGGTGATGTGGATGGAGTTCCACAAGGTTCACGCTACAGTGAAAGAATAGTAGTTAAAACTCCAAATTAAGTTGCAATGCTTGGTACTATTCGACAAGAACTTTGATAGTTTTTGCCTTCTTGAGAAGCATAGTTGTTTTGACTATATGTTTATTTATGAGCTGAAACACTCAAATCTCAGGGGTTTTTTGATTTCGTCAAGATTACGACCTGTAGCAGGCTACTACCGGACAAATTGTACGAACAAACACGTGCGTTCAACAGTTGACTTAAGTTCACATTAATTTCGACTGTTCTGCTTGTCTACCGTTGGTTCGCTACGCTCTGTCGTCTGGTTGCTAACTTGTTGCAGCCTATTGCCAACTGTCGGCTAACTTCTACCCAAAAATTGTTGCCTATCGGCTGACGGCTAACTTGTACCCGAGAATTGTCGACAGGCGGCTAATTTGTAGTCGACTGGCGGCTAATTTGTACCCGACAATTGTCGACTGGCGGCTAATTTGTAGCCGACAATTGTCGACTGGCGGCTAACTTGCAGCCGACAATTGTCGACTCGCGGCTAACTTGTTCCCGACAATTGTCGACTGTCGGCTAATTTGTAGCCGACAATTGTCGACTGGCGGCTAACTTGCAGTCGACTGGCGGCTAATTTGTAGTCGACTTCCGGCTAATTTGTAGCCGACAATTGTCGACTGGCGTCTAAGTTGTAGCCGACAATTGTCGACTTCCGGTTAATTTGTAGCCGACAATTGTCGACTGTTGGCTAATTTGTAGTCGACAATTGTCGCCTATGGGCTGGCGGCTAACTTGTATCCGACAAGTGTCGACTTTTTTGCACCGACAGTCGGCTGGATTGTACTATTCTTCGACGATTGTCGGCTGCAATTCAGCCGACTGTCGACAAGTGGTTGTCGGTTAAGTTGTATGTATTGTCGGCTGTCGGCTAGATTGCACATATTGTCGATTGTCGGCTGTCGGCCAGATTGCATTGTCGGATGGCAATCGTCGGCTGATTTGGAGAAATTGTCGGTTAGATTGCAGCCGACGTTGTCGGCTGTCGGCTAGATTGTAGTTTCCGGGGCATACGAAGAATTCGCGGGAACTTGAGATAATTTTGAACTTCTAAATTGAATTGAATATTTTGCCTGCCTGACGTGGACAAGGTTAAAAATTAATTATCGTTTTCAGTTTTGTAAAAAGTAAAACATATTGATAAACTACTCGTGTTTTGTAATTCACTAAAATTACAAGCTTTCGTTGAATATTCACCAGTTTCGCAGACATTTAGGTAAAATTGTTCTTTAATTTCGTAATAATCTGTATTTATTAAGCAATTCAATATATGATTACAATACTACTAACGTGTCCAAAAAGTTTTGTTAATTAATGCTTATTTTTTGCAAATAGTTGACAAGAAACTTATATGGCAGACCCAGCACCAGCTGGGCCACCCCCTGAGGGTATCCCAAATCCAAATCCAGCATCTTCGTCATCGACATCAGCAACAACAGCTTCCTCATCTGGCACAAATCCTTCCACTTCTTCCACAGAACCTTCTGCTCCTCATCAACAAGTCCCCCAAGAATACACTGGCTATAAAAAGGGAGACATGAGAGGATATTGTAAATCTTTGGAGAATTGGCTCTGGAGAGCTTATTGGCAACGAGAAGTTGCAGTTTCTGCTTATTTCACTGCTCTTTCAACTGTCTATCCAAATCCTCTTATGTATGGCAATGGCAATGGGAGTTTCCAACAATCGACTACTCAAGGACAACCAGGAATGGGGATGGGAATGGGATTTCCTAACGCAAATCTTCCTAATGGGGGAAATCTTGGAATGGGTGGGCCACCAGGTACGATCTAATCAAATTAACATAACTCGATTTGTTTAAATAATTATTATTTGTTTTGATTGAGTTTTTATAATCGTTGTGAATTAATTTATTCAATGCTTTCTAAAAAATTTGCTTTGGTGTGTTATTGCATTATTATCGGGCAATGGCTTTTAAATTATTTTTGTTTTGCTTGCTTCGCTTTGCCTTTTCGTTGCCAGTCAGTCAGACTAAGGTGTCTGGTTAGGGGTCAAGGGGTACAATAAAAAATTTGGTGTGAGAGATCCTGGAACGAACGATAAATTGATAAATGTGTTTATGGGCCCCTGGTTTCACAATTGTTTTATTAAAAACTGAAAATTAACCCAACGTCTGCGTAGGAGGTGATGCAAATAATAATGCTCCGCCAAGGCAAGTTCTTCTAAGAGGAATTCGAAGGGATGGGAATCGACTCACTTTTGGTAAGTTTTACAATAGAACAGAAAGAAACTAAAAATGGTCACTAGAATTGAATTGGCGTAAAATGAGGGTTAAGCCGTATCATTTGCTCGTTTTATTTGATTTGCGCATGAACATAAGGTCAAAGGTCGAGCATAAGTTTCCTGAAAATTACTCATGAATTTAATATTAATTTCTATTGAAAAATAGACTTCAAAATTGCTCCACTTTGGAAACGAGTTATGGCCGAATGCATTGATTTCTTCATTCTCCTCGTCGTCAAAGTATTTGTCACGCTAAGCATTGTGGACAATTTTGAATTGATGTAAGTTAAACTGACATTTTTTTTAATTTGAATGGTTATAACCAATTTTTTATATTTTAGTGATTTGGAAAGTATTGACTTGGACGCTCTCCAAGAATCTGGTTCTTTGATGGAAGTCGCATATTCTTTAACATCAGAATTACTTCTTCTTGAATTAACACATCGGGTCGTCGTTTGCTTTTTTGAGGTAAAAAATTATTTAAATTTTTTTAAATTTTTCCGTAATAAATTATTTTTTGTATTTTCAGGCGTATTGCTTGTTCAAAGGAGGCGCAACTCCCGGAAAAAGTATCCTAGGTCTTCGTGTCCTTTATTGCCAAGAAGTTTATCCAGTCGTCGTTAATCCTGGGGATCAATTTAACAACAATAACGTCGTCAATGTCGTTGGCCGTGGGTCTCGTGTCCTTGTTTCTCCTGGTTCCTTCCTAAGTTTGTATCGAGCCCTTGTTCGCTCCATCATCAAAAATTTCACGCTTGCCTTCTTCTTCCCAATTTGTTTCTCAGTCTTTCATTTTGAACATAATCGGACGCTCCATGATGTCGTGGCCAAATCCATTGTAGTGGAAATCAGACAACCATAAAATACCTAAGACTAATTATGGTTCAACTCACTCAGTCAATTTAATTAACTTTAACATTGTGTGATTTTTTTAATTATATGTACCATGTAATAATAAAAGTCAACGATTTGCTTCCGGTTACCTAATATATGAAATAAATTCATTGAAAAATAATTCTGACCTCAAAATTTTAAATTCTAAATTGCATTTACTAAGAGAATTCATGCAGATTAACCTAAAGCCTATATCAATTCCTTTATCGATCATGTCCTCAGTCTTCCTGACCGTTCGTCGTTCTATTTCTGAATTTGCCTTTGGCTTTTCCCTCCAATAACAAATCATCTCATCATCATCATTCTCATGATGTAAACATGATTCCATAAAAGGAGTGAATAATCGACTAGGGAAAGGTCAATCTATCCAAACATGATGAATGAAATGAGATACGCCCTTTCGCTTTTGCTTTCCCTTGCTGACACAAATATTTATATCCTTACGCAGCTAGGAAGAACGGCGTAGGCAGCAGGAGTAGCTCATCTCATTATGTAATGATAATATTATCCAATCCGACCTAATTCCTTTGCACTGCACGGGAAAACAAGGCTAGGTTCTCACTCAGTCACTTTCCAACCTTTCTCCAAGAACCAAGTGAAAGCAGCAAAAGCGAAATCAAGGCAAAGCATTAAATGGAATGGACGAACGTCCTATTTGTTTCATCATTTTTATTTTTTTATTTTTACCATGTGATATTGAGGGCAGAGCCCAGACATTGACCCTTCACCATCGTGAAGATTGCAGTGACCAAGGAGAGGTCATCCAGGGGAATGTGAGAAATCTAGAAAAATTTTCATTCTTTGTCAAATGTGGACTCATGAAGTGTTTCTGCAATCATTACGGAGTGTAATAAATAATTTGTTTCATTTTCATACAAAATATTTATTTAATAAACTAATTTTTTTAGATGGATTTATTCTGCCAACACACACTACAAACGAGGATTTTATCCTGAAACTTCTGGATTAAAAATCATGGAACATCCAGTAGGAAAAACTTGTCAAAGTATTCGTTTTAATTCAACATTTATTCAATTAAAATCCGTGAGACATATTGGAAGCCCAGATTCAGAACTTCCAGCCTTGAGTCTTTATAATGAAACGGATTTTTATGGAAAAGAATTGTACATTCGTGGATCTTCAGTCAGTCTTCTTACTCCGATTATTTTTCGATCGTTTGGGATGACTGGATCAGGCTCTGGCTCTGGCTCTGATTGGACAATTTATCCAAAAATTAATTTTGAAGGAAATTCTACATGTTTAAGAGGAAAACGAATGTCAAAGATCGTCAATGCCAATGATACTACTACATCCGTTCCTGCATTTAACATTACATTTCAACCCAATCAAACTTTGCTCGTTGGATCCATTCGACAAAATTGTTATGCCAAGGAACGCCAAAGAAAATTTACAGAGAAAAAAAATTATTTAGTACTGTACACAACCAAAACTCATATATCTAGAAAAAATGATCAAACAACAAAACGTGAAGGAAAACTCGTGATTGATGCCTTAGAATTTCGACTCATTTCACCAATCCTATTCAATTCATTCGCAGTCGTTGGGTCAGAGAGCTGGACAATTTATTCAGGGACAGAATTCAATGGGCAGTTCACTTGTTTTTCTCCAGATGGGCTAAGTAATAATCGAGAAGTTCAAAGAAGATTTAAGAGAAACGATAAAAATAAAAATACTAATGTATTGGCCTTGGCGGACAAGAAGAACAGGAAAGTTGGTGATAAATTGGTCCTAATTGGTTCAGTGAAAAGAGGTTGTGGACATACAAATCACTGCATGGATCATGAAGAGGATGAAATCCCTAGTGATGCTGGTGCTGATGACAACCTTGTCACAGAATTCTCTAATGAATTGGATCTGGATGTGGATGGAACTACAACGGTGAAGATTGATGAGAAAGGAAAAAACCCGGGTAGTGGTGGATCTGCTACTTATTACATTATTAGTGCCAGGAAAGCAAAAACAACAAACACATTTATCTTTTTAGTCATTTACGCTACAGCAAATGTATGGAATTGTATTTTGTTATAAATTAGTTCAGTATTATATCATATGAGATGTGTTTTTTTTGCTTGACTCAATTAAATAAAATATTATTTTTATGAAATTGGCTTCGGTCACAGTCAGTCTAAACTTTATTTAGTTAATGGTTAGTTTTGGGGAAGTCGTGATGATAACTGAAGGTGAAAAAGTTAAAACAGAACTCCCTTTTTTGCGCAAGGTGACACAGAAAATGAACTTTTGACTCCAAAGCGAGAAAATACATGACTAACTAAGTACTCTTAATTCACTAAATATTTTTCAATAATTTGTAATTTGTTAAAAAAGTTAATGATAATAGCGTTTTACCACAGTTTTTTGTTTGACTAAATAAAATTAATCAAGTATTCACGAAATTGAAATGGTCAAAGGATATGACAGTTTATGCAATTTTTCTCAACATTTCTCAATTCGCAATTTTTTATAGTAAACTAAAGAAGTTAGTGTGTTATGTAAATTTTTTATATGACTATGACACATCATGATAATAATAATAGTGTTGATGTCACGGTCATGTCATGTCACCTCCTAGGCTAATCAATGCAATCATAATTTCTTAAATTAAAATATTAACCTATCCCTTGGCATTGACATAAAGGATTAGGACATTGGACTAAACTACAATCCAAATCTGCTGCTTAGTGTGGATTTTCACACTCCTAGCTCATGTTTTGGGTTCCGGGTTCATTCTCACACCACCACCACCACCGCACTCATTTTAGACTAAAAAAGGATTCTGGTCTGATTTGGGACTTTGGAGTCAGAGTCGAGTTGACTAATAATGCTATGAAAATGAAATTATCAGATTAGCCCTAGCCCTCCTTAACTTTCCACGTAGTGCATGACGATGCATCATATCACTACGCTGACCTTTACCCACTATCAACAACTTATCTGGCCGGTTCGTTTTGAGGACGGTTATGAATTTTTCATTAAAAATATTATTTTAAATTTTGATTCTAATCATTGTAAATTTGCTCAGATAATTATTTGCAGGGTCAAATTGACCCCATCTTAAATTAACCTTTGCATTATTTTCTTTAATGCCTCAATACTATACTCACTGATCATAGCCCTAGCCCTCCTTAACTTTCCACGTAGTGCATGACGATGCATCATATCACTACGCTGACCTTTACCCACTATCAACAACTTATCTGGCCGGTTCGTTTTGGGGACGGTTATGTATTTTTCATTAAAAATATTATTTGAAATTTTGATTCTAATCATTGTAAATTTGCTCAGATAATTATTAGTAGGGTCAAATTGACCCCATCTTAAATTAACCTTTGCATTATTTTCTTTAATGCCTCAATACTATACTCACTGATCATTTATCGTTATCAGTTTAATTTTTATCTCATATTTAGTTGAGTTTCATCACTCACGTCGCATTGCATCGCATGGGATGGCAAGTCCAGTCCATCCTTCCAGGCAGCACAGAAGTCATTCCGTCATGAACCTCCTCGCAGATGCAAAATTCTACGTGTTCATCGGATTCTACGCAGTTTATTATTTAATTCTTCATTTAATTGGATCCATTTTTAAAAATTCTGGAGGGTCCACAACAGAACTTAAAAATGTTGCAGTGCCACCAAAATGTTTATCAAATGAAGATGGACATCACCATTGGGTCAAATTGGGGGTAAGTTAATTATTCATACTAAATTTTTCATTAACTAATTAAATTTTTAATTAGCACTCAAAATACCATTACGTTGAGAGAGGAAACCGAAACAATCGACTTTTATTGCTTATCCATGGATTTCCAGAATTTTGGTACAGTTGGAGATTTCAGCTGAGGAATTTATCTACTTATTATTGGGTGATTGCAATTGACATGAAAGGATTTGGCGATTCTGACAAACCAAGGACTTCATTTAATTGGATCCATTTTTAAAAATTCTGGAGGGTCCACAACAGAACTTAAAAATGTTGCAGTGCCACCAAAATGTTTATCAAATGAAGATGGACATCATCATTGGGTCAAATTGGGAGTAAGTTAACATTCATACTAAATTTTTCATTAACTAATTGACGAATTAATTTTTAATTAGCACTCAAAATACCACTATGTTGAGAGAGGAAATCGAAACAATCGACTTTTATTGCTCATCCATGGATTTCCAGAATTTTGGTACAGTTGGAGATTTCAGCTGAGGAATTTATCTACTTATTATTGGGTGATTGCAATTGACATGAAAGGATTTGGCGATTCTGACAAACCAAGGAATCGAAATGAATATGATGTCAAAGTCCTTGTCAAGGAATTGAAGGATTTTCTCACGGCAGTTGGTGAGTTTAAATTTTTAACCTTAAATTTAAAATTTTATTTTAATTTTTGCCGCCAGGTCGAACACGTTGCTCTCTCGTGACTCATGGAATGGGTGGATTAGTCGGATGGAATTTTGTCCAGAATTATCCGAATTGTGTCGATGCTTACATTTCAATTAGTTCTCCACATCCAAAAAGTTTTCTTCAGGAATTAAGCTTGGGCAGAGTGTCTAATCAAGGGTAATTAATTATATTAATTAATATAAAAAGTTGATCCTGATAAGTTAATTTAATGATTTTCCAGGTTCTACTATTTTTCTCCACTTTCTCATTATCCCGAAGTTCGAGCCATGCGCTCAGACTTGGCAATTTTCAATAAATTATACAGCAAAATGATAAGCAGTAAACGTGGAAACATGACTAGTCAAGACATTGAAGCTTTTAAGTACAGTTTTTCAAGAATGGGTAACTAATTTGCATTAAAAGTCATACGTAATTAGTTGATTTATTAATTTTTGTTTGTATTTTAGATGATTGGATAGGCCCTGTAAATTATTTCCGTACATTACTCCTCCATCAGCCAAGACAAAGAAGAAAAATTGCAAAGTCAACTATCCCAACTTTATTCATTGTAGGAAATTCAGATCCTTATGTAACTTTGGAATCCATTTGCAAATCCACGGAATGGGTGGACAATTTTACATTAAAAATTGTAGAAGGGGGTGGACATTTTTTACCACAAGAAATGCCAAACTATGTCAATTCCCTCGTCTTAGATTTCCTGAAAGGTAAGTTGTAATAAATTAATAAATTGTAAATTATTCAATTGAATTTTTAAAATATTTTATATTTTAGTTCCTGAACCTCCTTTTGAATCTAACGATGATTGGGCGGATGGAAGTATATTTAAAAAAGTTATTGGAGCTGGAAGAACGGTAAAGGGAATATTCTAGTTTTATAATTTGTAATGTACGAGTAATTAATTTTTACTCATGTTTATCTTGTCATTTATTTTTCCAGGTCTGGTCCACATCCAAAGACGCAATGGCTAGGGGCTACAGTATACCCAAAAAATTGGCTGCTAATCACCCTGTTCTTACGTTAGATTAGATTTGATCTTTGTTTTTACTTTATTGTTTTTTTGCTTTTGATGAATAAATGACTGGTTTTTTCAATACCATTGTAAACATTATTGTCTGCATAAAATAAACATCCATCATTCAATTTCAATAGCCATAGCTGTAAGGCATGTAGTTGTAGTACACGTAAGATCAAGTACCAAGTTACTCAATGCAATTTTTTATTACTCAAAACAAAAGATTGTCTTTGGTTTCTTTCTACCTGCTGTTCTGTTAGTAGCCCCATAAAAGTTAGCAGAATCTCTATTGTATTACATATGAATCAATTTCATTTCAATATTTGTCTTTCGCCTACTCTGATAATTATAAAAAATCCAACGATGACGATAAGTTTATGTAAATAATGCAATATACGCAATTTCTAATGTAAAGTATTAAAATGCTCACGTTTCATGCATACCAATGTCAACTTGCGCACTCTTCCCTCTGGCCAATAAAGCAATGCGTAAAAATATGTGGTGATCTCGTCCTCATTCATAACCAAACCGTGCATATATAAACCTCAACTACCTCGAACTGCAAATCAATTTATATCTACCATAGCAATCATCAATCATAACCTACCCTAGTATTGTATTGTTTTATCTTAATATGGTGTCAAAACAATTTTTAGAATTATCTGCAGTTCATATTTCTCAATTGAAAAATGATTTTCTCCCGAACCATCTTCCGAGGTTGGCGGAAGTGAGTTCAATTTTTTAAATCACATGGATCAAAAATATTTTATTTCTTACAAATAATTTCTTACAGCTCTGGAATCTGGCTACAATTTGTCTGAAGACGTTTAGAAATGATGGGATTTCCTACAAAATATTTGCTTATGATTATGAAAATATTCAAAATGGGACTGATCCATTCCTTGTGGCATTGATAGACAAAACAAAGGTCAAGAATTTTTAGCTCAAATAATCACCTAAAATTTTGGTGAATTTATTATAGACTTAAATTCAGGGAGCAAAATTGAAGGATCAATTTCTTACCTGGACAGTTTTTGCACCTGAAGCCAAATATTTGACATCAGATATGATGGAGGCCCTTGCATCTATTGTGGATTGGAAAAGAGAAAATCATTTTTGCTCATTGCATCCTGACCTTTCTCCGCTCTTTGAAAAAATGAGCAAACACCATGGTGGGATTCAAGACAAGGGACATATAGTCACAATGTACGCATTCGTTGACGTTGACGAGTCATCCAGTCCAGAGTAAAAACATACAAATTAAATTCAGAACAAATTTTGATTTTTATGTTATATATTAAGTGTATTTCATTTTCTTCTTAGCCTTATCAGCATGAACGGCAACGTCACGACTTCAGAATTAAGCCTTGATGGTTTGAAAAATTTAATGCATTATTGGGAATATGCAAATACAGAAACGTTCGAAAGTGTTTGGCTTTCTGCCCAAAATATGGGGTCAGCTGGGGTCATTGTTGATGGTGAATTGGTCAGTTGGGCATATATATCACCTGGAGGAGGTGTACGTGCACTTTATACATTAGAAGAACATCGGGGAAAAGGTTATGCCAAAAAAGTTTTGAGAGCATTGGGAAGAACTCTTAAGAAGAAAGGAATGTATTTGATTAGTGGTGTTGCAGAAAACAATGTCGCATCAGCCAAGTTAATGTTAGCCAGTGGGTTCAAAGCAATTCAACCAGAAACTCGGATTTGTCATGTGCCGATGCCTACTCAGGATTTGGATAATAAGGCAAAGCCAAAATGATCAAAAATAAATACGATAAACTTAATTTGTGATTAAATAAATTAATAGCCTTGTGAATTACATTAAATTTATTTGCAATTTTCAATACGACAAAATACAAAGCGGGCTGCTAATATGATAATACGAATTCTGCATTATTAAGAACATGAAGAAATTACAATTACAATTATTACAATTCTGAGTGTAGAAGAATCATGTATAAAAAATTAAATGTTTCTTATCCGCTTGATTAAAAAAATTAAACTCACTTCTGTCGACCTTGGGAAATGTTTCGGGAGAAAATCTTTTTTCAATTGAGAACTTTGGAACGTAGATATAATTCTAAAAATTGTTTTGACACCATTTTCAGCTAAGGATAGGTAAGATTACTGTCAATTGATTGCTGACTGCTATCCTGGATACAAATTACTCTGCTTCGTGTTATTAGGAATTAAATATAATGGTATATATGGTTTGATAATGAACGAGGACAAGATCAGCACATGTTTTGTGCATTACTTTACTGACCTTAACGAAGACTGCGTAATTTAACTTTGGCATGCAGGAAACGTGAGCATTTTTTTAATGCTTTACATCAGGAATTGCATATATTACATCATTTAAATATAAAGTCAACGTTGTATTTTTTTAAATGATCAAAGTGGCAAAACCAGTAAACAAGAGACAAATATAGAGACGAAAATAAGCACTGATAAAAATAGATATTTTACATTTTACATATAAGGATAATTAAATACTTACAATCCGGTTTTATGAAAAAAATCATCCTTACCTCAATGGACTTTGGAAGATGTTTCGGCAGGAAATCTTTTACCAATTGAGAAATCTAGGGCACAGAAAACTCTGCAAATTTTCTTATTATTTTTTAATGAAGATTACGGTTGAGTCAGTTGAAATATGAATTACGAATATCTAGATAGTGATAAACCTATTAACTAATCTAGTATATTTGTTTTTGCCTCCGTTTGCTTAACTTCAGTATCCGATTGAGTCACAGTCAAATGAATCGTGTACATAGCCATATTTTATTAATCAGTTCAGTGATGCTTTTTGTGGTTATGTAATAATCTCTACCATTCATTGATAATTATAACTCGTGGTCGTAACTAAACTACAATGATAATTCAACCCACTAGATTCCTAGTTAGGATGGTATACGTACGTTCAATCATAGGCTATCTAAATTATTTTGGTTCACTTTCATCGTCAATATGAAGGTTTTAGATTTAATTTTGATTAAGGTAAATAACCAGAGGAAAAATCATGACAAATAATTCAAACAGTTGAATATCATTTATTTAATTCAGCGCAGCATGTTGTGAGCAATGAACGCGTTTAATTTTAATACACGAGGATGAGTACATCCAGCACAACAATTTATATAGAATAAATAATTTCCCGACCCGGCCGATCGACTTATTCAAGGACTAGAGACCGTTCGGGTTTTTTTCGTATTTCTTTTCATCCACGGTGAACGAACGGATTTCTCATCAATTCATTAAATTTTCTTATGTCATCGTCATCGGAGCAGCAAGACGAAAGATGAATATATTAATAGCATAATTAATAATCCGTTTCCATTCAACCAGCTTGACATTGGTCGTAATAACATTGAACCGCCCGCTGTACAAAAAATAGAAAAAATAATTATTTTACAGTTTGCAAGATTATGTCTTATTCAAATGAATTCAAACTTACCATCAGCATCAACAACTCGTCCTGAAAGCAACAAAATAAATTTTTAAATAAAACACATCCGAATACAAGAATCTTAAAAAATCTGAGTCAGTTAACAAAGCCATGTTTCCTTTGTAAGTTTAAATTACGAATTACATGTGTCGCGTCTTTGTCCTAGATTTTAAACCAAATGTACATATTCTTCCTTTCCTGTGTTATTTTTATTTGCAAGATTTGAAGCTAAGCCAAGCCAAGCCAAGCGAATGAGCTAGCATTAGCACTTTGACATTGTTCTAAGGAATGGGGTAAAATTCTATTTGAATGCATGGGTGCTCATCTCTTGTATGTGAAAAAAAATACGTAGAATAGAATGAAAAGTCCAACTAATGCAAATGAACGAACGTAACGTGTGGTCATTGGAGATGAGCATTGATAATGCCATGCAAAAGTCAAGGAATCCTGACGATAGATAGGAAACTCATTTTTTAAAGACCAAGAGCAAGAAAAAGAGTTATTAGACCATGAATTAGAATTCATACAGCGGAAAACTTGAGGAAAGGTATGAAGAGTTGTTGAACCAAAAGTTCCATTCCGATTCCATCCAAGCCAAGCCAAGACATTCCCTCATATGCATCGCTGATTTTGAATAATAGTAGTCCTTCATTCCGGACAACACAACAAATATGTGTACAAAAACAAACTATGTGCATGCATTTGCATTAACAACATCTTAAAGATCAAAAGAATCTTAGTTTTGGTGACTTTTTTAAGCAAAAGCCAAAACTTAATCAATATTTTACCAATTTTCTTAGCTTACCTCCAAGAATAAAATTTCTTCTGGGATAGACGTAACTCGTGTTAGGAATTTTAAGATCACAATTGAATTCCATGGGTAGAGTTAAATTTGACTTTGGGATAACTTTGTAAATGCTAAAGTTGAAGGCACCAACGGCATCTTGGGAAGACGTCATCTTCTCGTCTGGGTCAAGGCTATCAAAATAAATTAAAATATACATTTCAGGAATAAATTGTATAATTAATTAATTTGGATCTCGTTTTTACCTTTTTTCCTCTCCTTTTGGACCATAACTAAGGGAGAGTCTTGGTTCAGGAAAAACTCCATAGGCAAAACATGTGAGATTGATTGAGTTTTCTTCTGAACTCTCAACAACAGCGAGTTTCATCTCTTTGACTGGAACTACAATCCAATGCATTGCAAATTAGTACATGATTTATGAATCTTGTCATTTCTCTTGTCATCAAAATCTTTCTACGCATAAATTTCTAAAGCAAATCTTTCTTTAACATTTGATTTTTTTCTGTGCAAGTGTTAGTGCACAATGCAATATAATATGCATTAAAATAGAAAATTGAATTTATGCATTGCCTTGCCTTGCCAATTGGCTTACGAGGTTAAAAAAAGTACTAGTATTTTGCTTAGAAGAAATCCGTCCTCCCGGAACTAGGTCATGCAGGCAGATTACGTGACGTACAAAATGAACTACATTACTTGGCCTGCCTTGCATTTTTTGAAATTTTTTTCTAGTGCATTCTAATTCTAGATTTCTACTGCTCGAGGGTTAAACAGAACAGAAGGCAAGGCAAGGCAAGGCAAACACATTAGGATCAGAGAAAAGGAAAAATCGACTAGTGTTTGTGTTCATTCAGGATTACGGTCTTTTTGGGACTGAGCCAATCAGACAAAGCAGGAATAAAATGCTCAAACCATTTTAACATGTAGAATTAGACAAAAATCTGAAAAAAATTACCATAAACGATCATTCTCTCCTCTTTGGATGCAGAGTCATCAAAAGTGTCAACTCGGCACTTGTAGTCTCCACTAAGCTCTTGAGTCGGTTTAATAATTTTAAGGGCTCGATACATTTCATAATCAACATTGGATGCTTCATACGTCAAATCCAATCTATTCTGTAGTATTCCAAGGGCTTGAGGTTTTTGTCCATAAATCCATTGGTAAATATTTTCTGTTGCATTCAAAAAAAATTTGACATGAAGCCCTGATGTGTTTTTGTTGAGGAGTTGATATTTACAATCCAGAATCACAAAGTCTTCTTTTCCCTCTTCGACTGAGCTAGGCATGTTCAATTCATCGATGAGGATAGTATGATTCTTTGCAGTTGGAATCGTACTGTTTTCTTCATCACCTGTTCAAATAAAATAAAATACTTGATCAAATTTTCATCAAATTACAGTACAAACGAAATGAAATTCAATCAATAAATTGGGGTGATGAAAGAGAAAGCAAAGGCACAAATTCTGAATTATTCTTGCAGGTGTTTTTTGTACGTGTACCTGCAGGGTGATCCGAAAATTTCGCCTTGAATTAAAATACAAAACAGTGTTAAATCATTACAAAAATATTTGGGAAGACCCTTGACTGCTGACTGGGCTAGGCGGAAAGGCGCCTTCCGTGATATGTCACTCAGCCTATGCCCGAATAAAAGGAAGAATTCGTTGAATGACCGGATGATTGATGACTCAAGCCAAGCAAGTAAGCGGGTTTCCCTTCCTTGCTTTTGCTTTTGCTTCTGCTTCAATGACTCCATAATAATATTATAATCGTATCCTATCCTATCCTATCTCTTATCCTCAAGCTTTCACTTGCTAAAGCTAAACTTTCTTCTTGAAAGCGTGTCATGTTGAACATTAGTCGTCGGATGGGTTTTATGATTTTACTACATAAATTGTAAAGGAAATGAGGAATTTGCAATGTAATTCCAGTGCTATGCTATCCTACATACATATGGAGAAAGTAAGGCAAAGGGGAAAGGAATTTGTGCTTATCACATTATCCTATGTTAGGATTCACTTGTAGCAAAATCAATTCCTTTCATTTCCTTCTCCTCAAATCAAATTGAAATTCATTGACAAATATGTTCTCATAAATAATTTGTATACGTATGTACGTAACGTATTTTCGTATTGCATTGCATTTGCACAAGCTAGCAGGATATTTAAACTTTAAACCTAAGGTTGAGTTTCTTCAGACATACACGTAATTGCTCGTAATTGGTCTGACAAGGTGTAAAAGAGTAATTGACAACATACACGCGAGAGTGTGATGAAAATCCTTAAGGAGGAAGGATCCACTCTACACTCTACACGCATGGGTGGGTTGGATAATTTGGATATTGTATTCAAACACATCACAGACCAAACCGGCCAGGTCCCATAGCATAGCAATAGCATAGCTGAGCCGATAAGAAAAATGACAACAATCTACACTGGAAATTGATTGGACCGAAACAGCACTAGCCGGTATCCCTTTGTCTCTGAATGATTAAGATCGATCAATTTAAATTACAACGCACAAATGCCTCAAGTTTAATCGATGAAATTCTAAAAACAAGGTACAGTACATGTACAGGTAAGGCTAAACTTGATTTTGCCGAAAAATGTTTGACTTTTACATGTGAAACGTCTACAAGATGGAATTCTTATATTCATAATTTGAAAAATTTTAATATTCCGTTCGTTCCTTGTGAAATATGATCATATGCAAGGGCAAGTGAAAATTAGCATAGGCCAGGCCAGCCCATGTAAAATTTAGAGATGCAGATGCTCAAGTAAATAAATTGAGTCCAGTCCAGTATCTTCATATCACTTTGTGCCGTGATCCTGAGAAAGGTGAAGTGAAGTGATAAAAAGCAGTAGGACCTCTCAAGTCTCAGGTCTTAACCGGATTCCATTGAAAATGACAAGCGTGAAAAAAGCAAGGAAAAGTTTATTACAATGCTTCTACCTCTCCACGCACTGGCACGGCACTACCACCACGACGAATATTAAATTATTTATTCCACTCAACGAGGACCAGGTTTATAAAATTTAACATTTAACCCGTGTCCCATGTCCAGTCCAGTCCAGTCTACTTTTACCCAGTGGGGTACTTGAAAAAAAAAGAAATTCCTCTAGAAATTCTGTGATGATTGATTTGGACATCTCTTGTCCATCAAACATTTTCTCTCTGAGCCTCGAGCGAACTAACATCGATAATATTTATCGATTAGGATTCGCTAGTGCTAAGCTAATGTATTAGCAGCATTAACATTGCTAGACTGCTAGGGGAGTTTTAGTTGTCACACTTTCCTAACCCCCTGAAAAATTGTTCGTGAGGTTTAGTGCTGGACATTCTCAAAGAATTTCCTCCCCATCTGCGAAAAGAAGAAGGAAAAAACTGGACAGAGATTTATGAACCTGGAAATCTTCCCCATTTCCATTTCTTCTTCTTCCTTGCGGGAGATGGAAGTACAGTATATCAATCTCATCAACTCTGGACAGCACCAAGCAGGATTCTATGGAATGTGAGCATAGTTGACCTCACTGACCTCGCTATGCATGTTCTTGAAGAATTTTGTGATTTCCTGTTAATTTTGTGAATTCCATAACGAAAGATTATGTATTATGTATCTTCTTAGTGTCTATTAATTATTATGCTTGATTTTTGGCCAATTTTTTTTAATTAAACCGGTTTCGCAAATTCTCATTTTCGGAAGAAATTTTTTTGGATGGTGACAACGACGCTAATTTTGTACGTAATATGTTCAAGTTGGATGATAAATTCCTTTTGTGCCTATTGTGGCACGAGTCGGGTTGAATACTGGAGAAGATCAAAGACAAAACACCGCCACATTTCTACGCCCGCCCGAGCCAAAGCTGACGTTGATAAATTGAAAAACGCCTTGCAGTCTAACATTAATATCAAATTAATTTAGTGATAACTTCCAAGAAATTCTTCTTGCATGCTGGCATGTATTTCATCCAAATAAGGGAAAATACTAAAACATGGCAGATTAATTAGAACATGACATGAACACTTTGCCCACCGTATGTGTATCAAATATAGTAGTTGTGGTGTGGGTCAAGCGCTACACTGGCTAGGCTAAAGCACAGACTTAAATCAGAGCATGGCTGACGAATGAAGATTTGACTGCAAAAATTATTCTCAATTAGATTTTTTTTCTCATCTAACAAATTAATAGCAAAAGCAAAACTAATTTTTTCAATGATGATGATTGTTTCACCAAAACTCATTGCTTATGTCACATCCAGAGTTCTGATTCTCAAGTATCTCAGGCCTAGTTTAATGCATCACATTAGTAGTAGTAGACGAAAATGAACATGAAATATTATTACTACTTGATTCCCTAAGTTCTCATTAATCTATGTACGAGTACGAAGACGGAAAGAAATAGAAAGAGTCTGAAATGGATTTTTTGAAGGAGGCGGACAGAAGAATGAAGGACTAGGAACAGGAGTGCACCTAATGATCATTTCCACAACTGATCCCTCTGGTAATTTGTCTTTGGATGAAATCAGCAGCACATCTACTAAAAATTCACATTTATATTCTTAGCACAAAATTTTTGTCTTCCTCCAGACATTTCGCATTTTTAAACTGAAATTTGAAACGAAATCTGGTTGAAATCTGGGCACTTTATCTAAAATTAAAGAGAATTATAATGATATGATGATAAAAGTACGTAAAAATGGATGTTCCGGTCGGAGTGAGGTAGAAAAGCTTAAGAGCGGAAGTGCGGGTCTTTCCCCCACTTGACTTTTTAAAGAGTAAGCGAGGCATACTTCCGGTGTGGCATGGCAATGTGAATCTGTGAATGAATTCACCGTGCCCTGTCCATGTCCACTAACTCTACCACATCCTAACTAGAAGAGATAACCTGCCACTGCCACTGCCACTACCATCGCCACGCTTCAAGCCTTTAACCCTTCAAATCTTGCCTTTTTCGTGTCTTTTTTTATATCACACAGACACAGACACCAAATCTGTTTTACCTTCTTCCTTTTCCTTTCCTTGCTAGTGCTACTCACTCAAACGAAAAAACAAAGCAAAACGAAACAATTCTTCGTTTCTTATTGCCTGTTTTGAAAATTTTCTGAGCGGAAAGCAAAGGTTGAGATATTTTCATTTTCCTGCCTTGCCAATGCTTCCTCAGATAATAATCTGAGTCATTCTTCTTCCTCTGATTTAAAAATAAATTGTCTGGTCTAGTGCTAGTGCACTTTTTTGTCTCTAATAATTACAAATCACTATCAATTCCTCGACTACTCTGATCTGTGACTAGATTTCAATAATACATTACACGTTCTGACCATAAATCACGATACCTTGGCTTTGGCTTTGGCATTGGCATTGATAGTAGGGCGGGGCAAGAAGCAAGATTAATTTGAATCTGATTGGATACAAAGTGCAAAAGGAAGAAGACCAAGATGACTAGAGTGCTTAATCCACAATCCGCAGCACTAAAATCTGATAAAATATAATAGGAATCTTGTGGACGGAAATGTTGGAAAATATATGGGCATAGATTCCCATTAGCCTTCTCCACAGCATTGCATTCTGCTCCTACTCAATCCCAGTTTAATGAAGTGTCTAACCCATAACATAAAATATCCGGATCCGAAAAAGTAGTAGTAATGCCAGGGCAAGGCAAGGCAAAAGACAGACTGTCCTTATTTCTAGAAGGATAGGAGTTTCTTGTCTGGTCTTGCCTGGTTTGGCCTGGCCCAGAAGTCTGTGCCAAAAGTCCATGTTTTAAGCAAGCACTGATTGCTACTGCCATGCCATGTCTTGCCTTCCATAAAACTGGCCTGGCATTACGAATGGTCCACATTCCGATTTTAGTGGGCTGCTAATGCTACTACTGCTACGACTTTTCATACGACTTGAAATGAAACTACCAGAAGAAGTACAAGAAACGTCATTAAATCACAAGAAAATGTATGTACCACGCAACATGGGCCAGGATTCATCCCAAAGACTGCAATTTGTTTCAAGATTAATGAAGAGTGGACAGATGCTGTCAAAAATTGGAAAAATTCATCCAATAAGAATCAGTGCAGAGCAGACGAAGACATACGGACAAAAACTGAATGGTGTCTAGTTCTAGTTCATTTGAATAAAATTGACTATTCACTATTCACTGTGTTGTAAAATCAAAAGATTAATCACACCAATTTATCAGTTGCTTGGCATGGTGAAAGCACCCAGCGTCCAGCACCCTTGCAGTTGGCTGGTTTGAATATTAAATAAAAAAGTGAAATTAATATAAAAAATCCATCCGTCCGTCCGACCTTAATGCCTGCCTGTGGCACGGGACAAGATTTACGCATTACGCCCATATTTAATTTGAATACAAAAACCAGAACCAGAAGTTGTAGACATAAATGCTTCCCGACAGGGTGTACGTGGAATTGCAAAAAATACAAATTTCTAATCAAGATCAAACGCAGAACCAACCAGGGTATTAAAACTAAAACTTACCCAGCCAGCCATGCAACTTTCTTTCATTTACACCTGAGCAATGAAGAATTCTTAATTACCTCAAGTGTTCATGGAATCCTTTATTCTAATCTATTAATCTCTTCAAACTGTTCAGATTTTAAATTCTTATTGCCTCATCGTGACCGATTTTTTCTTTCAAAAAAATATTTGTATGAATACGGATGAATAGGCACACTTAGAACTTTACTTTGTAGAATTTGCCTAAGACTCGGACAGGACTTTTTATCAAATGAATAAATTGGGCGCAAATCGTCCGAAGAGATTCCATGGGGCGGAAAACGAGTATTTGGGCAAATCGTGGTCTTTGTGGTAGTTATGGGAGAAAATCCTATATAAACTCATTTGCATATTTAAGACATGGTTCAGTGCGTGTGTTGCGTGCTGGGGAGTCAAACGACGGCCCGCCCGACCGACTCGGACTTGACTTGTTTTTCTTAAGTAGCTCCTGAACCGAAACAACAAACAACGCAACGTGAAATTCTCTATTGCTATGCAATGCTATTTGCTACTTGACTTTGACTTTCATTCCAATTCCAGTTAATCAACTTTGTCTCGCCTAACTCTTTACCTCCGTCGGACACCCGATAAGTAAACTTGGACTTGGACTAGACATAAGCCTGGGCCGACACTCAGCCAGTGTTTAGTGTTTCGTCTAATTCTCATTTACATAATTGTATTGCATTGCAATTGTAAGCAACTCCTTCACTTTACTTTCTTCCCTTGTTATATTTATTGCTATATTCTAACAAGCCATAAGCGTAAGCGTGTTGATCAGGTTGTGAAAGGAATTTAAAATCATTTAACACTTAATAATACAAAATGCAAGGAAAGGCAAAATAAATGTAATGTACAATACAGTGATACTCTGTAATTCGGTTAGACTACAAAGTGTTTATTAAGTTTATAATTTCTTTCAGGAAAATGAGTAACAGGCGAGGGAAAGGTGAAAGAAAGTATGAGTTATGTTTCCTTTTCTTCGTTTTAGAATTAGATGAGTAAATTAAATTGAACTCACCGGCAAATGCAGCACAAATCAAATGTAGAAGAATGAGACCAGCTCCATGTGAAAACAACACTTTCTTCATTATTGCTCAATTTGGACTTAAGGATATCAATCCAGGCGAAAGCGTAGTCGTTTAAATATCGAAACGCACTTCCACAAAATTCATATTTTGAAATTTTCGCAGATACATTTTATTATTGCATATTCAATTGAGTCAGTTGTGTAGTAAACACAATAATTAAGTCATTATAACTATTTGTGAAAAAATTGGATTTTATACGGAAATCATATGAAAAATAGAATTGGGTCTTTGTTTCTTTTTTAAAAAAAAAACAACTTGTAATTGAGCAAAATCGGATTCACATGTACAAATTGAAGTGAAGTGTCTGATTCCTACCTACACGATTGAGAGAACCGTCCGTG